>JAGVSP010001368.1:0-42410 GCA_022494985.1 Micrasema minimum | reverse complement strand
TTTTCTACTTCTTTTTTTGGGTTATAATTAACCATTTTTCAAATTTTTAAATAAATATTTTTAAAAATTTAGAAAGAATTTGGGGGTAAACTCGTTTCGCCAAATTTCCTTTCGTTAAACAGTTTTTTACTGCTGCCAGTTATTTGTGTTCGTATTTGGAAAAAACTACCCAGTTCTTTCCCTTGTTATAATCGGTTTGCCTTAAGGGTTTTAGGGGGAAAAAAAAATTTTAATGGAAAATTAAAAAGCCAAATTTTGAACCCAAAAAAATAAAATAACCATTGCTTTTTAAAAATTTTAAAATTTAATTTTGGGGTAAAATCGAAGGGGAAAAAATTTTTTTCCATTTTTTTTTGAATATTTTTTTTTTTTTAAAAATTTCTAAAAACCAAACTATAAAATTTCTTACCATTTTTTCCTTTTAAAAAGGGGCATCCAAAAATTTGAAAAAATGGGTTTCCTTTTTAAATGTTTTAAAACTAGGGGGGAACCAATTTTTCGGCTAAACCCTAAGTTTTTTTAAAAGGAAAATTTTGGTTAAAGGGAAAATTTTAATTTTTAAAATGGTCCTTAAAACTAATCCAAAAAGGGAATTATATAAAAGAAAATAAAGGCGTTTCCCAAAAAATTCCTACTTGGAAACCCTTTTGGGGAATTTTTTCTGGGAAGTGTTTGATTTAACTTTTGGGGTTGTTGTGAAATAGTTTGTGGGTTTTTTTAAATGGGGGGTAAATAATCCTTTTTCCCTTTAAAAAAAGGGGTTTTTTGGGGGTTCCATTTGGAAAAAAATTTAAAGGAAAAAATAAGTTTAAGAATACCCAATAAAACAAATCCCACGGGTAGTCTAATTCTTTTAAAATTTTTATTTTCATGGAAATTTTCTTTGGGGTTTGTTTTAAAATTTGGGAAGGGAAAGTTTTTTAAAAAACCCTTTAAAAAAATTTTTGGGGTTTGGTTTTCCCCATTAACCCCACTTTTGGGTTAGGGATTTTTTATTTTAAAACCTTTAAACCCGAAAGGGGTTAATTTTAATTTCCCAGAATTTCCCTCTTTAAAAGGCAAACCCGAAAAAAAGAAAAAGATTTTGGGTATTCCAAATTTTTTAAAGGTTCCAAAATCAATTGAAAATTTGAACTCTCCCAAATTATTTGAGCTAACGGGGGAAGTTTTTTTTCAAAAAGAGGGGGAAGTAAAAAAATTTTTGAATTAATTTTTTCCTTGAAATTATTTCAAAGGGAACTTATAAGAAAACATTGGATCACAAACCCCGGAGTTTTCTGGGAAGGTTTAACCAATTTAGGGTTTTGGTATTTGAACCGTCCTTTTTGAGAAAAAAAAAAAAGTTGCTGAATTTGTTTTTTTAAAAAAATTGGGATTTTGGGGGTTTTAATAAATTATTTTGAATTGGGTAACAAATTTAAAATTAGGAACAAAAAAGGGTGAGGTTTTAAATTTTCCCACAAAAAAATTAAAAAACCAAGGGGTTTGGTTCATTACAAAATAAAAATTGAAAAAACCCCCTCTTAAAATTTTAAAGTTTTACAATCCCCAAAATTGTCCGGAAAATTTTGAATGACAATTGCCAAACAGGGGGAAAAGGGCGTTTTTTCCTCCCCCGCCCCCATAGGGGAAAAACCCCCTGATTTAAAAGTTGGGGAAAAAAAAAACATTTTCCAAACAATTTTTCTTTTCCCCCTTTTTTTTGAAAACTTTAAAAATTTCAAAAGGCGTTTCAAAAATTTAAAACCAAAAATACATTTTTGTTTGTATAAAAACCAAAAAAAGAAAGACCTTTTATACGTTTTAGGGCCGGAACCCTCATTTTAACTTAGTAAATTTACAAACCCCGACCTAAAATTTTCCGGGAAAAACCTGATAAATCCCGTTTGGGACACTTCTCATACCCCATGCGTTTAATTGCAAGATTTCTTTTTCCAAAGCGTTTTTGAGGGGAGAAAGTTAACATAAAGACAAAATAAATTCGATCTTTGGAGACTTGCTCTAGAGAAAATTGTCCTTTTTAGTCCCAACTGCATTCAGTTACGAGGGATATTAATATATTGATGATTTTATATGTTTTTATCGGCATTACTAATATCTGGCAGTCCGGCCATATGTATGTAAGCATTTCACAGCCCCTGCGTTTTTAATTGTTTATACTTAATCTGTTTCAAGAACCATCTATAGAACACACACTAATTAATACTTATAATTAAAGAACCATAGCGGCTTGCGTTTTAATGGATACAAGTTGAGGTTTTTTCTGAAGCGAAATAAAGCGAAGCTGTTTTCACTAGAGAGAAATGTTAATATGACTAAATGTAAAGCCGCGTATATATGGGACAGTTTACTACACAGTTTCCTGTGCAGTCTGAAAACTGTGAATGAAAAACTGTATGCTAGTGTCAGATTCAAACTGTGTTCTAAAACCACACAGTTTCTTCGCGCGCATCACCCGCGGCTGAGACGACTGATTGCGACTGTATAATGCGCATAATATTCAAGAAACTGTGTAGTTTTCTGAACAAGAAACTGCACAGTAAACTGTCCCATATACAGCGGGCTTAAGATTGTAGTAAATGGAGATAATTGAAACAGGCGGAAGAATTTGTATATCTGGGTAGTATGTTTACTAGTGATGGAAATATGAACAAGGATATTGAAAGGAGGGTTAGTGCCGGTCACAGAGTTAATGGTGCCTTAAAAGTCAATTGATAATTGGTCTTATTTGTAACAATGCTTGTTATATTGTTTGATTCGTGTGTCATAATTAATAATTTTCTTTGTTAAAATAACTTTTTATGTTGGTTCAATGCGTGTTTTTTTTTCACATCTGGTTGTCGTTGTTTTTTAACGTGATAACGTCTAATAAATCGAAAAACGCCGGCTGCACACACGAAAAAGCATGACTCATTGTCACGTTCCGCCTGAGCCGAGTGTGCAAGCGAGAGCGCGGAACAAGCGATAGAGAGGCACGATCGGCCTAAGCGTTCGGGCTTGTGACGCACCTGTCTCTCTTCCACTACATCTGCCGATGCATCCGAGTAGAAGGGAGACAGCAGCAGCACAAAAGAAGAAAAAACAAAAAAAAAAAGGTTAATTTATGGAAAAAATTGTAATTTTCAATTAACTCCTGCTTTGTATTATACAAAATAATGATAATTCAGTTATGATAATTCAATTCAATTTATAAAAGTATGCTATTTTTTATCAATGTTTTCTTATGACGTTATCACGTAGAATTATCGTCCGTAAACCGACTTTTTTGTATAATGTTTGTAAGTCTGGCCCTTGGGGAAATTTTAGGCCATCATTGCGGCCGGGGATGTAATTTTACGTGATAACGTCATAGGAAAACATTGATGAAAAATAGCATACTTTTATGAATTGAATTGAATTATTATTACTGAATTATCATTATTTTGTATAATACAAAGCAGGAGTTAATTGAAAATTACAATTTTTTTCCATTAATTAACATTTTTTTGCACTCGTTAATTTCACTTTCACTTTGTAGCTTGTGTGCTGCTGCTGTCTCCCTTCTACTCGGACGCATCGGCCGATGGAGTGGAAGAGAGATAGATGCGTCAAAAACCGAACGCTTAGGCCGATCGTGCCTCTCTATCGCTTGTTCGCGCTCTCGCTTGCACACTCGGCTCAGGCGGAACAATGAGTCATGCTTTTTCGTGTGTGCAGCCAGCGTTCATCGATTTATTAGACGTTATCACGTCAAAAATCATGGGAAAAAACACAGAGGAATGGGATGTAGGAGGTTCCATGGTCAAAATATTAATTAAAACAGTTCTTTACACATCCACAAATGACAAAGCAATCTAATTACATTTAAAAAGTGAAAAAAACATGGAGAAATTGTGGTTTTGTACATAATGGCTTCTTTTAAAACTTACAGCAATGATAATCTGCACAACTGTTCATTTTAAGCACTTCAAATTGTTCTTCTCTTGTAATCCTTATTTCTTCAACACTGGGTTCGGAATGATTACCTGCAAAGAATACATTATATTTTTAAAATGTGGAAAGATGTGGAAGAAATTTTTTGCATTTACACTGATAATAATGTATTCAAAATATGTTAAAATTAGAGCGGTACTCGGTAGTACTTTTTTTGAAACTCAAGAGAAAGTAAGCATTTCAATATTTTTTCAAAAGAAAAATAGGGTTTTTTAAAACATGTATCATATCTATACTACGTACAAAATACGCCTCGTAATAAATACATATTAAAGTACATACTTGATACTTCAATACCCATGTTAAAATCTTTGCAATTTCATAATGAGCAAAACAGGACAAGCGTAGATACGTCAAGGATCCGAGCGCAAGTGACTAGTGTTGGCCGCGCAGAGGCTCTCCCACCCAACTTTGCACGCATGCGCAGCCTGCCATGTTGTGTCGACAAAAAAATGAATATGGGGCATTATGCATTGGTTATTAATGAACGTTAAAAAAATATTTTTTATTATTGTAAAAATCACAAAAAAAAAATTTTTGGCGCGCTAAATCGGCTATCAATCCTTGTGTGGGGTGGAGGGAAGTGGGGCGAGTTGCAACCGCACGTGCCGGGTAGCGCCCGCCCTGTGTCACCCCTTGATTCCTCTCAGGGGACTCCAGGAGTCGGGAGTGTAAAGCGGCGGCGGGCCCGACTTTTTCTTCACGTACAAGTAAATCGGGCTGCGTGTTAAGTATTATAGTTACCGTCGGAAGTGCTATACGACGAAGGCCGTCGGTAACAAGACTAATAAAAAAAATCGACAACAAAATCGACTAACTATACTTTAGGCTATTTCACACGAATTTTTTACATCGAAACCTATGATTTTAGTGATCACATACAATATCAATGTTTTCTATCCTCGTCTATAACTATATTTAGGGCTATTTCACACGAATTTTTTGATCGAAACCTGATTTTTGTTCACACAATAGTTCTCTATCCTCTAAAAATTTGACATGTTGATTTTTTACAATTTTTTTGTATAAATATTCATATTTTGGTAAAGTATTTATCGGTCTGAATGCCTCGCATCTTTTTGAATTTTTAATTTTAGGCACTGCAACAACTGTGGAAATCTTCAATTTTTCTGGAAAATTCCATTACCCAACGATTCATTTATAATTTCAACAAAAAACTTTCCTATAACACCAAATGAATCTTTTATCAGATTTATAGTTACTCTGTCAGGACTTGTTTTGGATTTCATTTTCTTCAATATACTCAGTAGTTTACTTTCGTCTATTTTTTCAAAAGTAAATTTCTCTTGTACACAAACACTATCATCTATTTCTGTATTGTCTTGACATTTTGGTATTTCCTTGAACAATGAAATATTTTAAAACATGGTAAGTTTTTTAAAATCGAATATGCAAATAGAAAATGTGTATTAAAAATACCTAAACGAAAAAACATACCTATTTATAATAACACTTTTCATATAAAATCGCTATGAAATAAAATAAAACAATAATATTGCACACGAATAAAAATTTAATATTGCATAATTATGTCTTAAAAATGTACACAAGGACAAATTAACATTAAAATATATATAATAACAACTTAAAATGGTGTGGGCAGAAAAAAATAGTAATAAAATAACAAAACTACTTTGTACAGGGTAAAACGAGATTTTTTTTCTAGTATTGTATTTTCATGGAAAATTTTGTTTGGTATATTTATCAAATATGTACATCATAATCATACAATTATATAATTATATAATATATATTGTATTAATTACATAACATGTTCTTGTTGATACGGTGAACGGGTGGTGGCCCAGTGGGTAGCGTCGCGGTCTCTGAGTCCAGAGATCGTCGGTTCGAATCCCCACTTCGACACGACTCGATTCATATTTTCAAGCACAAGCCGCTTAGGCTTTATTGAAAATAGTATTAACAAATTGAAATACGTGCAAATATCATGAGATTGCATAGATTTCTTTAATAAAAAATAAATAAAAAAAATACTAGTGATCGTGACGTGGCGCGTGAATAGATTAACATTTATCTCAAATTCATCTTCAATTACTTGGTAACGGGAAGAATATGAATCGTGGTTTAAATATTTTTTTTTGGAAGATATTAGGTAGGTATATATAAAGGTATCGGTCAAAATTGCTTCATACTCCACAGCCATGGTTTAGGTAAACCTTTTCTTTTTATCGGAATGAGCTCTAATGTGCCTTTTTAAATTACGTCTTTGAAAGAATGTAGATAGAATGTAGACTGGGAACACGAAAAGAGTTTTTTACCAGAATGAGTTCTCGTGTGCCTATTTAAATAACCTCTTTCAGAAAACGTAGATTCACACTGGGAACATGAAAAGTGTTTTTTACCAGAATGAGTTCTCATGCGCACTTTAAAATTACCTTTTACAGAAAATTTAGATTCACACTGGCGACATGAAAATGGTTTCTCACCAGAATGCGTTCTCATATGCGCTTTTAAATTACCTCTTTGAGAGAACGTAGATTTACACTGGGAACATGAAAAGGTTTTTCACCAGAATGAGTTCTCATGTGCCTATTTAAATAACCTCTTTCAGAAAACGTAGATTCACACCGGGAACATGAAAAGTGTTTTTACCAGAATGAGTTCTCATATGCGCTTTTAAATTACCTCTTTGAGAGAACGTAGATTTACACTGGGAACATGAAAATGGTTTTTCACCTGAATGAGTTCTCATGTGCCTCTTTAAAATTACCTCTTTTTCAGAAAACGTAGATTCACACTGGGAACATGAAAAGGGTTTTTCACCAGAATGAGTTCTCATGTGCGCTTTTAAATTACCTCTTTCAGAAAATGTAGATTCACACTGGGAACATGAAAAGGGTTTTTTCACCAGAATGAGTTCTCATGTGCCTATTTAAACTACCTCTTTCAGAAAATGTAGATTCACACTGGGAACATGAAAAGGGTTTTTCACCAGAATGAGTTCTCATGTGCACTTTTAAATTACCTCTTTCAGAAAATGTAGATTCACACTGGGAACATGAAAAGGGTTTTCACACCAGAATGAGTTTCTCATGTGCCTTTTTTAAACTACCTCTTTCAGAAAATGTAGATTCACACTGGGAACATGAAAAGGGTTTTTCACCAGAATGAGTTCTCATGTGCGCATTTAAATTACCTCTTTTTCAGATTCACACTGGGAACATGAAAAGGGTTTTTTTCACAGAATGAGTTCTCATGTGCCTTTTTAAATGACCTCTTTCAGAAAATGTAGATTCACACTGGGAACATGAAAAGGGTTTTTCACCAGAATGAGTTCTCATGTGCATTTTTTAAAGTACCTCTTTCAAAAAATGTAGATTCACACTGGGAACATGAAAAGGGTTTTTCACCAGAATGAGTTCTCATGTGCTTTTTTAAAGTACCTCCCCGAGAAAATGTTGATTCACACTGGGAACATGGAAAGAGTTTTTTACTCTTTTTAGTATTTGTTGAGTTTCCTGACATATTTTTTGGAGAAGATCTTGAGAGATTTGTTGATCTGGAGCTTTGAGACGAGTTTATATAATTTTCTTCAGAATATTTCGGTTTACTTCTGCTTTTTTTTTTACCTTAAAAGATAAATTTATTTATTGAATGTGTATACATATATACACATATATAAAAATATACACGAGAACGTAAAATCTAAGTACAATAATGGTAGGAAATATCCTATAAAGGTAGGCATTTTTATGTTAGTTTGGTTTAATGGCATAAAGAATATGAAAAAACAACTTTACTCCGATTGTTGAAACAACACCAGAATATTGAGCATGGATTGTTCCGTTCTCGTTCCGTTCCCTGATTATTATTATCCTCCATTTTATATGAGGTCAAAAGGACGTAGGTACAATTAATGGTTTTTATTTTTCAACAGACTCACCATCAGAGTTGCGAGAGGATTCCAAACATTCTTGTTTTATGTCGGGAAGATCGATATCGATCTCCGTGAATATTAAAATATCGCTCTCTATATGATACAACTGTTCTGTACTGGTCCCTGTTCGGCTTTCACGGTAGCAACAGATAGCTCCTCGCTTCTGTGGGGACACGGAGCCCCTTCCTCAGTATGGAGACTTCCTTCTTCTACATCTCCAGTTCCTGGTTCAGATTTCACGTTGGCAATACTTGGCTCCTTCCCTTGTTCTGATTTCACACCGGACTCCTCGCTGATGTCGAGCCATGGCGCCCCTTCCCCAGTATGGAGAATATCTCCTACATCGCCAGTCCCCGGTTCAGCCTTGACTTGAACTGAAACGATCTCCATCTGCTCCATGTTGTATTGGTTCAATCTGAAGACGAATCCCTGCAAATTGGAAATTGTGGCTGTTACTTTTTTTATAAAAAATACCTTTATTATAATAAAATTTCTAATTTTAAACTACATATTTTTAGACAACATTTTTTAAATGAATACAAATACTGGTAGACAAATTTACTGGATTTTACCCATGCTGGGCTGATATCAGATATTATTGATATCCCAACAGAGACAGAGAACCTTTGGAAACGAATGTGGGTTATAGGCGTTTACAGGGCTAATGACTTGTCATTGGCTGGGTAAGTGGCCACTTGACGTACTACAACATTCCCCATTCCGCCCATCATCTCGAATAGGGAATGTTGTAGTACGTCAAGTGGCCACTTAACCCAGCCAATGACAGGTCATAAGCCCTGTAAACGCCTAGATAACCTACATTCGTTTCCAGAGTTTCTCTGTCTCTGTTGGGATATCAATAACACATATTTTCAATTCTTAATTAATATTATTACATTAGAAAGAATTTGATAAACTACGTTTCTGACTATTCAATGCACTTAGTGTATCAATGCAGTGCCTTAGACGGGCTATGGATTAAGCTAACTGGCTGATCTCAAAACTGTCTAAGTAGTTTTGAAGTCCAAAAAAAATAAAATAACATAGCTGTCAGAGGTAAAATAACTGTAAACGCACAGTAAACTGCTCATTTCTGTTAAATATTTTTTTAAACTTCTACTATCAACTATTACTTTCCCTTATCCACATCCAATGGTGCAAAGGGCACTGCATTTGCAAATCAAGTGCAGCGTATCTTGATAATGTTTTACTACTTGAAGGCAAGTTGATCAGTCTAACGCTAAGAGCTCAGAATAAGTTGGTGAGAGTACACATCTTTAGTTATATGGTCCTAAATAACTGATCCATACTTAAGAATTATATAACCTAAGAATAATAACAGCGCGATGGCCCGAGGTCTAACGCAAATCGCGAAAAGTGGCGTAACGGCTGTTTCGCCGAATTCCATACGATGGAAACCTTTTGGGCGATTTTTCTGGCGACAGCTGTTTCGCTGTTACTTTTGTGATCCGTCGAAATAGCTGTCCGGTATTTTTTAATTAGTAAACAATCCGTTTTCCCTTAGTTAAGTACTTTGTTTGTCCCATACTATGATTATAGTGGCAACACAAAAAAAATTTAATGGAAAAATATTTACCGAAATTTGAGAATCATTCTATATAATTTATACAAATATCCCACTCAGTAGTCTCAATAACTTTGAAACATCTTTATTTTTTGAAATATACTCTCTTGGTCATGTTTAAATTAGAAGTGGACTAATAATAACCTAACCGGTTTATTCACGACGTTAAAACCCGTTTAATTATTAGTACGTTATATTTCGCGTGGTTAACAATTTTTCTATTTCAAACACTAGGTAAAAACAGAAAAGCAGAAAAAGAGATCCAGCGTGTATCACCTCGTCAAAAGTTTAAACCTGAAAGAACAGACACGAAAAAAAGGATAAGACTAGCGTTACTTTAGGACGTTATTGACGTATTATAGTATGTGTTGAAAGAATGCGTTCCTGACACTTCGCGATTGAACTGACGACGTAACTTTGTAATGGTTTTGCAGTTACGAGAAAAAATGTTTTTTTTGGTTGTTTACGGTTTTAAAATTGATGAGCATTAAAAGAACATTATTATATCAATAATCATGAATGTTATAAGTTTGGGCCAAACTGAGTTTCAAATAACTTGGTAAAACAACAAGATTAACGATATTACAAGGTTATGTCAGCGCTTTATATTTGGTAGTGCTGCGCTAACAAGTAACAGTACAAAAAAGTATCGTAATCTGTTCTTATACAGTGGTACTTTAAAAAAAGGATAGAAGTTTTGTTTTTCTGCTTTTGAATTTGCGATAATGGACTATAAGATAACTTTTATTAAATATAAAACAAAAGTACAGATTGTAACTTTGTAACAGGCTGAATAAATAAAACAATTTATATATATTATATTACCTTTTTTTTACGGTTTTCTTAAATAACTAAAATATAAATGATGAAATGATTCCGCCAATCTAAAACGCAAAAAAATCTTTAAAATAGAAGCGGCGAAGGTCGTCGGGACAGACGGTAACGAACTCAGTGTTATGTTGTGCCCATCACTAGTCGTGACTAACTGATAGGTGATCAGGAACGCATTCTCTGAACGGCCGAACTATAACTGCATGATTTTCACTATATTCATTATTATGCTTCTGTTTCACCTAACCCTCGGACTAAATAGCGAGACAAAAAAAGGATGCACTTTTTATTATCCTTCGTCGTTTTCCTGTAAGTTTAAACCATAACCTCAAGATTTAGTAAGTGCTAGCGGAATACTGCTCTTACTGGTGATTTAATATCCTACGTAGCGCTTTTCACGACGAGAATCCTTCAGTCGGTGTAAAAGAGAATGGTGATAGGTTAAAGTTACCAAACAAACCTATATTCGAAGCAACTATCAGAAATAGAAACGCCGTTAATAGTAACGCTACCAGTAGTCGTTAAAATCTGGCAACGTATCAGTTATAAACAAGTTTTTGGAATTTAACGCTTTAACCCACCTCTAGTTTAAATCGAAGGGAAAGATCTTTTGTGTGAAAAATTTTACGTTTGAAAAATTAGTACGACATTTCGCGTATAGGAGTTTTCTATGTAAAACTCTATAAAACCAGAAAGAAGATAATAAGCTTCCAGCCACCGGCACTCGTTCAAAAGTCGAACCGAAAACACATGAAACAGACAGAGAGAGGTATTTAAATCAGTTTTTTTAGATTGATATAAACTGAAGATGTGTACTCTCACCAACTTATTCTGAGCTGAACATGAGAAGTATGTTTACAAGAGACGGAAATGTGGAGAAGGACATTGAGAGTTAATGGTGCCTTGAAATCTATAGTGGCAAAGAAGAACTTATCGAAAGAAGCATAATTGGCAGTACACAACGGAGTTCTGGTACCAACCCTTATGCATGGTAGTGAAGCGTGGTGTTGGAAAAAGAAGGATGAAAGTAGACTGAATGCTGTTGAAATGCGATCTATGTGTGGTAAGACTATGTATGATGGTGTGGAATGTCGAAATTAGAGCAGAGTGCAAGGCTGAGATAAGCATTATCCACAAATATTAAGAAAGGGCTTTTACGGTGGTTCGGTCATGTGGAGCGAATAAATGAAAGAACGGCTAAAAAAGAAAATGCAAATTTGCAAATGTGCCCGGATGTAGAAGTCGAGGAAGGTCGTCGGGACAGAGTGGTATGGCGTTTTATCCTCTCTGCCTACCCCTACGGGGAATAGCGTGATGGTTAGTTAGTTATAACATTTCGCGTTTAGCGAGTTTTCTATGTAAACTCTTCAAACGAGACAAATTAACTTTCAGCCACCGGCGCTCGTTCGAAAGTTTAACCCATAACCTCACATTTAGTTGTGTAGTGGAATACTGCTCTAGAGAAGTAAGTAAATACCTTTATAGCGCTTCTTCACGAGCGAGAATCCTTCAGTTGTAACTAGAATAGTCGTAACAGAGCCAACACTCCTTATACGGAGAAATATCACTAGATCAATGCGCTCTGACACTTCTCATACGCCATGCGCTAATTGCATAGATTTCGTTTCCAAAGACAAAACCTCTGCAGACTAATAATAAAACAATACAAGTACCTACTTTTGATGTTTTTGAGGGGAGAAAAGTTACAAAAGACAAAAATAAATTCGATCTTTGTGACTGCTCTAGAGAAAATTGTCCCTTTTTAGTCCCAACTGCATTCAGCTTACAAGGGATATAAACATAATGATGATTTATATGTTTTTATCGGCATTACTAATATCTGGCAGTCCGGCCATATGTATGTAAGCCATTTCACAGCCCTGCGTTTTTTTAATTGTTATACTTAATCTGTTTCAAGAACCATCTATAGAACACACACTAATTAACACTTATAATTAAAGAACCATAGCGGCTTGCGTTTTAATGGAAACAAGTTGAGGTTTTTTCTAAAGCGAAATAAAGCGAAGCTGTTTTCACTAGAGAGAAATGTTAATATGACTAAATGTAAAGCCCGCTATATATGGGACAGTTTACTACACAGTTTCCTGTGCAGTCTGAAAACTGTCCCGTATAAAGCTAAAACTGAATGAAAAACTGTATGCTAGTGTCGGATTCAAACTGTGTTCTAAAACCACACAGTTTCTTCGCGCGCATCACCCGCGGCTGAGACGACTGATTGCGACTGTATAATGCGCATAATATTCAAGAAACTGTGTAGTTTTCTGCACAGTAAACTGTCCCATATACAGCGGGCTTAAGATTGTAGTAAATGGAGATAAATTGAAACAGGTGGAAGAATTTGTATATCTGGGTAGTATGTTTACTAGTGATGGAAATATGAACAAGGATATTGAAAGGAGGGTTAGTGCCGGTCACAGAGTTAATGGTGCCTTAAAGTCAATTCAATAATTAATTGGTCTTTTTTGTAACAAAAAATTGTTATATTGTTTGATTCGTGTGTCATAAATTAATAATTTTCTTTGTTTAAAATAACTTTTTATGTTGGTTCAATGCGTGTTTTTTTTTTCACATCTGGTTGTCGTTGTTTTTTAACGTGATAACGTCTAATAAAATCGAAAAAAACGCCGGCTGCACACACGAAAAAGCATGACTCATTGTCACGTTCCGCCTGAGCCGAGTGTGCAAGCGAGAGCGCGGAACAAGCGATAGAGAGGCACGATCGGCCTAAGCGTTCGGCTTGTGACGCACCTGTCTCTCTTCCACTACATCTGCCGATGCATCCGAGTAGAAGGGAGACAGCAGCAGCACAAAAGAAGAAAAAACAAAAAAAATGTTAATTTATGGAAAAAATTGTAATTTTCAATTAACTCCTGCTTTGTATTATACAAAATAATGATAATTCAATTCAATTCATAAAAGTATGCTATTTTTCATCAATGTTTTCTTATGACGTTATCACGTAGAATTATCGTCCGTAAACCGACTTTTTTGTATAATGTTTGTAAGTCTGGCCCTTGGGGAAATTTTAGGCCATCATTGCGGCCGGGGGTGCAATTTGGATTGGCCAGGCTTGTCCTAAAGGACTCAGCACTTCACGAAACGTGACGTAGATGTCTAGTGATGACGTAGTGAGTGACGTAGTTGGTAACTAGACGGTAGTATTTTTCAAGTATGGATTGTCAGTTCTCTGAAACTCTTGTTGGAAGGGGAGCTTGTGGACGCTCTATAGCAGTAAATCCATCGCAAAAAAACTTTTGGTTGTCTGTAAAGTCAGTTTACGGACGATAATTTTACGTGATAACGTCATAAGAAAACATTGATGAAAAATAGCATACTTTTATGAATTGAATTGAATTATTATTACTGAATTATCATAATTTTGTATAATACAAAGCAGGAGTTAATTGAAAATTACAATTTTTTCCATAAATTAACATTATTTTGCACTTGTTAATTTCACTTTCACTTTGTAGCTTGTGTGCTGCTGCTGTCTCCCTTCCACTCGGACGCATCGGCCGATGGAGTGGAAGAGAGATAGATGCGTCAAAAACCGAACGCTTAGGCCGATCGTGCCTCTCTATCGCTTGTTCCCCGCTCTCGCTTGCACACTCGGCTCAGGCGGAACGTGACAATGAGTCATACTTTTTCATGTGTGCAGCCGCCGTTCATCGATTTATTAGACGTTATCACGTCAAAAATCATGGGAAAAGACACAGAGGAATAGGATGTAAGAGGTTCCATTGTCAAAATATTAATTAAAACAGTTAAATTTTTTCTTTATACATCCACAAATAACAAAGCAATCAAATTACATTTAAAGGGTAATCAAAACATGGTGAACTGGTGATTTTGTACATGATGGCTTCTTGCTTCTTTTAAAACTTACAGCAATGATCATCCCCGGGAAAAAAATTAATATACACATATACAGTTGTAAATATCGAATATTTCCAATCTTCCAAAGTGCGAATTTCTTAGTCTAGTTTTATACACTTATGCGCAGTGTTGTAATACATAGTTCCGCCACGATGCGACTCTCTGGTAACTTCGTCCGAACGAGGATCGGAATATGGAAGGACTTACCAGAGCTGGACTCCAGGAAGGACCACCAGGAAGGGCGAAGTATCCTGGAATACCCTGGAAACACCACGTCGAACTGGCGCGGCGGGACACAAACCGAGGGGGATTCGAAATTTGGTTGCTGGGATGGTCGGAGAGGGGAAAAGAACAAGGAAAGAGCAGGTCTTGGATTTAACAGGAAGAACGGATGAAGACGCGGTGTCGAGGTAATGTTGCTGTTATGTGAATCCGTGTTGGAAAACAGGTGACAAAATTAATAGGAATGGATGAAGGTAGGGAATAAATTTTGGAAGGAATTCGAACTACCCATCACCAGAGAGTATCAATAACGGCCAAACCATGTACCATAATTTATTGTGAGGTGTCCTTGGATATATTAATTATCACCGTAAGATCATTTTTTGTATCGCGTAAAATGGCATGCGATCTCTCAGGCGAATGTGTGGTAAGACTATGTATGATAGGTGTACAAATGTCGAAATTAGAGCAGAGTGGCTGAGATAAGCATTATCCACAAAATAAAAGGGCTTTTACGACGTTTAATTAGTAAGGTACTAATATCGATCAATAGGGTTCTTCCTGATAGCATGAATATCATTGAAAATGTTATAAATATTTAAAGTATATTTTTACAATTCCAACGATATAAAACACAATACTCAAAAAAAAAATTTGATAAATTTATGTTTTTAAAACACGAAAAAACGAATGATTTTTAACGCCCGTTATTGGCTAATGACGTCATTCCCGTCCACCGTGAAAGGCATGAAATTCATTCCGTAGTGAGCGCCTATATTGCTGTGACGTCACACCGCATGCGCGCCAAATGGAGGATTTTGCGAGCGATTTGAAAAAGTGCTATTTCAAACCGCGCTAGAAAATTCATGACATCGTAAAAAAAAAAAAATTAAAATCCTTTGATACTGTAATTTTATCAATAATTTTTTTTAAATCAAAAATAAAAAATCGGAAAGAACCCAATTATACGTTTTAAAAAATTGTAAGGGATGTAGGTAGGGGTTGAATATTGTCCCCAATACCCCCGTTCTGGATTGAAGTTGATTTCTGTGAGAACTTATTCCTATTCCATCCGTTCTAATATGGCGTCTTACAGCCAAGTTTCTAGGCCTAGTATGCCCCTAGTCTTCTAGCCAGTCGCCAGCGTCCGGGTCGTTGTCCGGCGATGGCGGGGCGGGCGGCGTGGAGGGCGGCGGGGGGCTGCTGCTGGAGAACCCGCCCCCGAGGGCGTAGGCGCCGAGCCCCACGCCCGCCAGGGGCAGCCCGTACTTGAGCACGTTCATCCCCGCGGAGCTCTTCTACACAAAACATACAGTTATTTAGGAGTTAAGGTGATGGAAACGACAATTATATACAATGACAATTATAATACATAAGCCGAGACGGTGGTAGGGGTACAATGAAAGCATTTGTTCGCGTACATAATCGTAAATTCATCCGTATTTTTATCACACTAACAATCTTAAAATCGCGGTTTAGCTTGTTGAAAAAATCGGTAGAGTTGGCTGGACTGAAAAAAGACTCAATAGTCTTCAAAGCAGTCTAGGGAAAGGGTGGGGCTTTCATTGAAGTTATTTAAGAGTAACAAAACCGTAAAACTGGTGAATCTACATCATATATGGAGTCGATTGTGTAATATGACTTCTTTATTTAAAAAAGCGAACCTCATGAACGTTAATCTAGCTGTGCGCTTATTCCACACATTTTTTCACACACAGTTTCGGCGCGCGCATCACACCCGCGGCCATTACGACAGTATAATACGTATTATATTTAATAGTATCGCTAATATTACAAATAAACTTAGGTAAACTTTTATGATAGCGAATATGAATATAATGTAATAAATAATATGAACTGAAATCCTAGATCGAAATTCAAAATATCGAATAACGACTATTTGACAGATGAGTAATGTTGCCAAATTGTAAAATCGGTAGAAGTTCCTAAAGTTATTCATAATACGTTGAATTTATCTGCGCTTATAATTGCATAAAATAAATGCTTTAAAATTATAATGACTTCAAAATCGGTAAATCGGTTGTACATTTTCAGTAGATTTGATAAATCTGCAAAAAATCGATAAGATAGGCGACGATAGAGATTATTAGTATGGCAACATTTATGGCAGTCCGACTGTGTATTGTATGGTCCGACTGTCGCGTTCTGCGCATGCCTACAGACAGTAAACTGTGCCGTGTAAAGGTAAAATTCACACCGCGCAGTTTTTATTGGTCAGAAAACGGTACAAGAAAGTGTGTAGTTTTCTGAACAAGAAACTGCACACTAAACTGTCCCATATAAAGTGGGCTTAAGACACGTGTTTGTTTACCTACTATAACACCAACACAAAACAGATTTATTATGAATCCATGTCACAAATGTTGATCGATGTCTAATGGAAAACAATTGATCGATATTAGTACCTAACTAATATACTACAAAGAATCCCTACCTTCAAGGCACCTTGATCCGATTCCAAAACTGTTTGATGCAATGTCACATTTTCACGAAATTTCGAAACTTTTGCTACACTAAACTAGAATAATACCGTAATTAGATATTATTTCATTTGAATTTTAATTTATCACCCAAATATTCGTTTTAGTTCGACGTAATTAATACTTATTTATAAACAACATTTTAAGTGTGTCCAAATACTTGTAGACAAAAACTGGATTTCACTCATTACGGGCTAACAATTACAATATGACATCTCAACAGAGACGAGAAGTTTGCAAGGGAATATGGATATCTAGGCGTTTACAGGGCTTATGACCTGTCATTGGCTGGGTTAAGTGGCCACTTGATGTATTACAACATTCCCCATTTCACCTAGTATTTGATATCCATATCTGCCAATTATCAGAACTTGTAGAATTACAGAGAGTGTTCACATGTGAAGCGCGTCGCGCCATTTCACTGTACATATACAAGTTCTGATAATTGGCAGATATGGATATCGAATACTAGGTGAAATGGGGAATGTTGTAATACATCAAGTGGCCACTTAACCCAGCCAATGACAGGTCATAAGCCCTGTAAACGCCTAGATATCTAGTATATTCCCTTCCAAACTTTTCATCTCTATTGAGATGTCAAATTGTAATACTTATTTGTTTAAAAATACGCGTCATGACAAGCCCGCCGGTCGCGTCGGAACTAATTATTTATTCGAGGTTAAGGACAAACATGGCCGCCCTCCCTCCAAAGCGTCAGAACATTATGTTTGCGACCCTCGAGTGACTCACTAATTCAAAAAGACAAGTTAAATGGCTTTAATTCTTATTAAAATGCGATTTTTGTTATGTTTTCCTTATGGATAGTATTAATTTGATTAAATAAACGATATTTGACAACAATTTGAAAAAAAAATATCCAAAAAAAAATCAACTTCTAACTCGATTTTCTCGAAAACTATGAGTCTAATAAAAAAAAAATTCAACAAAATCGACTCCAAATATGACGTCGATTCACTGGTTTTCCGCTTGTACATCGAATTCTGTTACACCCTGTATAATATGAACTTGAATCTAGACGATAAAAAAAATATATAAAAAATCTCCCGAACCCGCGACCTCATGCACGGTAGCCAGATGCGCTACCACTGTGCTATGAGGCAAACAAAACTCTTCATATTCAGTTTATATTTTTATTCCAACGAGAATTCACTACAGACCAGTTATATTTTTTGACAAATAACATTCACCCCATACATTTTGTATGGGATAAATGTTTTTTAACCCTCGCCTTGCGGTGATGTACCCCGCGTCGCAAAATCTCACTAAATAATTAACATCTCCGTAAATAATCAAAATAGAACACTGGCATTTTCGCCAATCTTCAATCAAAACTTTTTACACCGGAAAAAAATATTTGATACATATAAGAATTGTAGGTAATTACTTAAAACATATTTTTACTACCGGCGTGTTTCAGAAATTTCATACGAACATCGTGTGTTTTGCAGTAAACAGAGGACTTGATGATTTTTTAAATGCGTTTTTCAGCTTTAAAAAAATTAAAATGAGTTATTATGACAGACAGAGATACTAAATACACACCGATAAAAAAAATTAAATCAAAAATACAATTGTAAAAGTTATGAATCAACATTTTGTACGGGTAACCCGAGGTTACATCACCGGGTGCCGTGGATCGTTTCAAACACAGTCCTTTAAGGGTTAAAAAAGCGTTCCTTTGCCTACATACCTGTTGCACCATAGGTTGTCCACCATAGGCCTGAAAGTAAAACAATTTCATTACTTTTTTCGGCGATAAAGTGGTGTGGTGTTCTATCCTCTCTGCCTACGCCTTCGGCGAAATGACGTGATGGTTAGTTAGTGTACTTAGAAGCCTTTGCAAGGCCAATAACTATCCTTACTGGCAAGTAAATGTGTACACACAAATGTATTATTATTGAGCTGTAAATGTGTGTAAACTTATTCTTACTGGGTTGTTAATATGTACAATTTACTTATTTTTACTGGGCTGTGTGTGTGTGTATGAAATTTATTCTGATAGGGATGTAAATTTGTACTTATACACTTATTTTGACTGGATTATAAATGTGCATCCACTTATTCTAACTGAGCTGTAAATGTGTAGGTACACACATATTTTTATGCTAAGCAGTAAATGTGCACACACTTATTTAAGTTTGGCAGAAAATGTGCACATATTATTTATAATATATTTATATTTTTTAAATTTGGAAATGAGAAACACACACATTTATTTTTTTTTAACAGTAAATGTGTACGCACTTATTTTAGCTGGGCAGTAAATGTATCGATTGAGTTAAATGTATCGATTGAGTTAAATGTATCGATTGAGTTAAATAAATTGTTATGATATTTAAACCAAAATAGATTTTGGTTCCATTTGTTTACTTTTATGTAGTGACAGTTATTTCGCCTTGTTAGGGCATTTTCAAACTGTTTGAAAATAGAACCAGAATCTAATACTACTACTACTACTACTATAGCTCTCCCTTATCCGCACATAATGGTGCATAGGGCACTGGATTGGAACACCAAGTGCAATAGTGAATCTTGATAATTTTTATTACATGAAGGCAAGATGATCAATCTAACGCTTCATTGCCAGTCCGAGGGATGACGCACGAAATATTAAAACGAAACCACATGTAAATAAATATTTCGTGCTGACCCCCTACGGGAATCGAACCCGCGACCTTTATGCACAGTAGCCAAACGGGCTACAATTGATCAAAATCAGATTGCAAAATCTAGTTTGATTTAAATATTACAGTAAATGTGTACACACATATTTATGCTGAGCAGTAAATGTGTGAACATTTACAATGAATTTTTGGGAAGAGAATACATGAAACACAGATATAAAAGAATGAAATTTATTTTAAATGAATATATAAACTACAGGGTTTGTGATGGGAAATGTTTGACAAAAAGAAAAACCATAAGCTCGTAGTACAACCCGAAAACTGGTGAATCTACATCACATTTGTAATATGACTTTTGAATCCAGGTTGAAAAAATAATAATTTTCTTCTCATAAAAGCTTTCATTAGTACCCCAGATTATGCAAAATTGCACAAATTCTTATTAAAATGATGTTTTTCATTTTGTTTTCTTCATGAATAGTATTAATTTGACTAAATAAATTATATTTGAGTCATATGCAAAAACTTATCAAAAAAAAAAAAACAACTTCTTAATCAATTTTCTCGAAAACTATGGGACAAATAAAAAAAAAATCTACAAAATCGACACAAAATATGATGTAGATTCACTGGTTTCCCACTTGTACATCGAGTTAAGTTACGCATTGCATACAATGAGGTGTGATTCACATCGAACAAGACAACAAAATGGAAGATTACGTGAAGATGTTATTCATTTACTTCCGGATGATTTACAAGGCACAACACGTCCTGCGGCTACCGAGCGCGTGGACGGTCGGGATTCTACTCCAGCCTCCTACAGTTCGAGCGGACTACTGAAATTGGTAAGGGTTTTGAACCTGGGGCTGCTGGCCGTAGCCGACGGGCGGCGCTCCCGCGTAGCTCATCGCCGCGTTCTGCGGCATATAACCTGGAACACAAAGTAAACAATGTATGGTAGTGAAGCGTGGTGTTGGAAACAGAAGGATGAAAGTAGACTGAATGCTGTTGAAATGCGATCTATGTGTGGTAAGACTATGTATGATAGGTGTACAAATGTCCAAATTAGAGCAGAGTGCAAGGCTGAGATAAGCATTATCCACAAAATTAACCTTTTACGATGGTTCGGTCATGTGGAGCGAATGAGTGATGAAAGAACGGCTAAAAGAAGTTTAAATGCAAGTGTGCCTGGATGTAGAAGCCGGGGAAGGTCGAGAAAGACATGGCATGACCAAGTACGACTAGTGAGTGGCCACTTGATTTACTACAACATTCCCCATTCCGCCCATCATCTGACAACCATATATGACAAATTTTTGAAACTACATTGGAGTCCCTACTTTGCTAAGGATATCGATATGTTGGAAAGAGTCCAAAGACGGGCCACTAAGTTATCTCCTAGCCTAAAAAACAACTTCCGTATGAGCAGAGACTAGAAAGTCTCACAACACTGAAGAAAAGACGGGAAAGGGGTGATTTAATTGAAACATATAAGATAATGAACCGTCACTATAAGTGTAATAAATTGTGTGAAATCTTTAAACTGAAAAACAACGCACGACTTCGAGGCCACAACCTTAAGCTGGAGAAGAGCCGGTTTAATCAGAACCCAAGAAAGCATTTCCTGAGCAACAGGGTGGTAGATAGCTGGAACGGGCTACCGCAGGAGCTGGTCATTGCGAATAGTGTGAACGGGTTTAAGAATGGACTGGACAAGTTTAAACCTAACTAACTGTCCGATTTAGGCATATCAGCTTTAAGCTGCTCGCCTAATATTAAATAATAATAATAATACCATACATATTGAATTTGTACAGAAGCTTCCACACTTGAGTTTGTTTTTCGACAATTTAGCACATGTTTTGTCTCTGGTGACATCAAGTGGCCACTAAACCCAGCCAATGACAGGTTATAAGTCCTGTAAACGCCTACATAACCCACATTCGTTTCCAGAGTTTCTCTGTCTCTGTTCGGATATCAATAATATCTGATATCAGCCCAGCATGGGTATAATCCAGTAATATGTTTACAATTACTTGTGTAGGTTCAAAATTATGGATATATTATTTTTGACGTGATAAACGTCTAATAAATCGATGAACGCCGGCTGCACACACGAAAAAGCATGACTTTTTCTTAACAGTAAATGTGTACTCATTGTCACGTTCCGCCTGAGCCGAGTGTGCAAGCGAGAGGGCGGAACAAGCGATAGAGAGGCACGATCGGCCTAAGCGTTCGGTTTGTGACGCATCTATCTCTCTTCCACTCCATCGGCCGATGCGTCCGAGTAGAAGGGAGACATCCGCAGCACACAAGCTACAAAGCGAAAGTGAAATTAACGAGTGCAAAATAATGTTAATTTATGGAAAAAAATTGTATTTTTAAATTAACTCCTGCTTTGTATTATCCAAAATTATGATAATTCAGTAATAATAATTCAATTCAATTCATAAAAGTATGCTATTTATCATCAATGTTTTCTTATGACGTTATCACGTAAAATTATCATCCGTAAACCGATTTTACAGACAGCCAAAAGTTTTTTACCTTGATTTGGTGCGTATTGTTGGCCGTATGGTGAAGGCGCCCCCATTTGTCCATACCCAGGTTGGCCCATTGGCTGGCCCATTGGCTGGCCCATTGGCTGGCCCATTGGCTGGCCCATAGGCTGGCCCATCGGCAGCCCATATGCCATAGGCGGCCTCCCCTGAAACATGACACGAAATATTGATATATGGACATGTACAGTGAAATTTTCTGTGAATAACTATATACATAACCGATAAATAAATAGACGGAGATGAGATAAAAGTCCTTACCTGATTATCTTCCGGAGCGCCTTCGAAGGATATCAAAGAGGGAGCTATGTCACCGTCCACCGTTAGATGCGTCACTCTTTGTAGAGGAATCCGGTGAGGAAACTCGCAGAAATGGTTCCCGTTCAGAGCTATCTGCAAACAATATAAAAAGCCTGAAAATAAAGCTAAACTGGCGGTTCATAATGGAGTTCTGGTACCAAGCCTTATGTATGGTAGTGAAGCAGACTGAATGCTGTTGAAATGCGATATATGTGTGGTAAGACCCCAGGCACACTTGCATTTAAACTAACTTCTTTTAGCTGTTCTTTCATCACTTATTCGCTCCACATGACCAAACCATCGTAAAAGCCCTTTCTTAATTTTGTGGATAATGCTTATCTCAGCCTTGCACTCTGCTCTAATTTCGACATTTGTCCACCCATCATACATAGTCTTACCACACATAGATCGCATTTCAACAGCATTCAGTCTACTTTCATCCTTCTTTTTCCAACACCACGCTTCACTACCATACATACATTTAGCTTCTTATTTGCCACTATGGATTTCAAGGCACCATTAACTCTGTTTCTTTCTCTCAATGTCCTTATCCACATTTCCGTCTCTTGTAAACATACTTCCCAAATATACAAATTCTTTAAACTGCTTCAATCTGTCTCCATTTACTATAATATTACATACAGTCATATTCAAATTTCTTTCATGCATTTATCCATCTATAAGTAGAACAATGTAACCCGGGTTGCAAAATCTCACTAAATAATTAATATCTCTGTAAATAATCAAAATAAACACTGGCATTTTCGCTGATCTTCAATCGAACCTTTTTTACACGGGAAAAAAAATTCTTGATACATATAAGAATTGTAGGTAATTACTTAAAAAATTTTTTTTACTGGCATGTTTCAGAACTTTCATACGAACATCGTGTATTTTGCAGTAAACAGAGGACTTAATGTTTTTCTATGCGTTTTTCTGCTTTAAAAAAAATGAAAATGAGTTATTATGACAGACAGAGATACTAACTACACACTGATAAAAAAAAATTAAATCAAAAATACAATTGTAAAAGTCATGAATCAACATTTTGTATGGGTAACCCGAAGTTACATCACTACTGCCTTGTAGCTGTCTCGGCTAGTTACCTTGTAGCTGTCCCGGCTAGTTACCTTGTAGCTGTCCCGGTCTATGAGCACCAGCACCTGGCATGGCTGGCCGGGGGCGAGGGGCATGCCCCCGCCGGTCTCCTCGGGCCCCCAGGCGCCCCCCTGCAGGTGGTTCCGCACCACCACCTGCTCCGGGAAGCGGAAGTTGAGGTGGAGGGCCATATCGTCCCGCGGGTTGACTCCCGGACCGCACTGGAGATTCACGGCGAACCTGGAAAATAATTCATTTGATGATATTTGTTTAATAATTAATTTATTTATTTACTTTACTTCTCTCTTAGGAGCCTTTCAGTACAAAAAAGAGTCCCCACGAATATTCCTAAATATTGCTTTTCCATCCACCATTGTTGAAGTTAATGTTAGCTCTGGAAATTATCTGAATTGGTGACTTTATCCCAGATTTTTCTGGTATATAATATACTCCTAAGACACCTATTCTCTGCACTCAGAAGTCTGGTATTTTGGGCCCTGGTTAGGTGCCACGATTCGCAGCCATAGAGGAGAACAGTTTTCTGTCACATATAAAGTGTGCATAGGGCACTTACCTTTGTGCGTTTTGGTGAACGATGCAATTAATTCTGATCAGTTTCCCGGGAGCTGCTCCTCCTTCTATGAGACCAACAAATGGGTGAGGCTGTAAAAAGAACATTAATTGAGAACTATCTCATGAGTCTTTAGTTGGTATTGGAACATCAATGTGGCATTATTAATGGTGTTCTTAGATCAATTGTTAAATATTTTGTTGTATTTTTAGGTAACTACGCTGATGTAGATGCATCCAAGGAAGAAATTAAGGTGTCGGTTAATGACGAAGTCTTGCAAATGAAGCCCTCTTACCAGTTTCCCCCCGGGGAAAAGTTCTACGATTTTAAGTGAGTATTATATTCTCCTCTATGGCTGCGAATCGTGGCACCTAACCAGGGGCCAAGATAGCAGACTTCTGAGTGCAGAGAATAGGTCCCTTAGGAGAATATTAGGTGTGCGGTGGTCTGACTGTGTAAGGAACACAGAGGTGAGCAACCCCACCCGCGGTATCTACTGTCATCCTACGCGCGCCTGTCGGGAGCTGCCACCGTGCTTGCCTATTTTACAAGGCATCAGGTTCGACAGTGGACGACCAGGACGCCGAGAACCTGATGCCTTGTAAGATAGGCGAGCGCGGTGGCGGCTCTCGGGAGGCGTGCGTAGTATATTATGGCCGAGCCAGTTGACAGTAAGTAACTAGTTGACATTGTTGTTGCCACCGTTTCCTCACTTCTAAATCAAATTAAACAATAAAGTTATGTTATTTCCATACTTACTGGATTTTGATACACTTTAGACATTTTATTCGTTATTTTTATACACGGAAAACAGCAAATCGATTAGCACTTATAATTTCAATGTATTTTTTGTGACCTAGAAACTGCTAGAAGTTAACACCTAGATTTATTTACGTAGATCATAAGACAGGAATTTTGTTTATTTTGCAATCGCAAAACCACAAAGCGCGGATAATTTTAGCAAATTTGTAACAAATACACAACCATTCTCATGAAAAATCCAACAGTCAATAGAAATAGTCGTTACTTTTTTACTACATTTACTGCGCACGGCGTACAAACGTCAAAACGAACAATAGCGACCAACGACAGCTTTTGACAAGCAGCCATCTTGATTCTTTCGACCAATTGAATACTTAAGATTGAATTTTCCAGTTGTTAATTGGATCAAATCCAATATGGAGTGAATATTTTTAGCCTGTGTTTTGCGCATACAAATTTAGATATGGTCAGACATTTTAGTGATGGACCAATAATCGATTAATCGATAACTTTACTGGATTACCTACCTTTTTTTTTCTCGCCCTTTTTGATAATTTTTTTACCGTCTTGTGGTGAAGGTATAATTTCTGGCAAGGCATTGATATATCCTTTTTACATAAAATAGAATTATTATTTATATGCGCCTATTTAGAGAGTACATAAGCAGTTCATAATGGAGTTCACCAACGATACCCTAATGTATTTATTAATTATTTGTTTACGAAAAATATAACAAAATACATAGTTTTTAAAAAATAATTTGTCTTCATAATTCGTTCCAAGGACTAACATATTTACAATTTTTATTACTTTTAATTATTTACGTACAATGGATCCTTGTTTGTTTTGAATTTAATTAATATAAAATTATGAATTTAAAAGGATTATCTGTTTGGTTGAATGATTTTGTTTATCTCTACTCTACCCACCTCCACTATCCAATAGACACAGCTGTTTTGAAGACATGTTCTTATTTTATTGTTTTGATGGACAAAGGGAGCATGTTGTAGAGTTTGACAGCATAATTATACTCAAAATCCCTTTGACCAAAAGTAGGGCGTGTCTTTACTTGCTCCAATATTTTCTGTGTTCTGGATTGTGTGGCCCTTGAAAAGGAGTTTGCAGGATCAGTTTCAGGGTAGGGATGGTGCAGGGTTGTAGTTAAATAATTGAGTGAGTGGAGATTTGGACAAAAAAGTAGTTTAAATGCTGTTGAAATGCAATCTCTCAGGCGAATGTGTGGTAAAAAGCATATTTATATATGTGATTTAAATTGTACTAAAAATTGTAAAATGTCAAAATTAGAGTAGAATGCAAGACTGAGATATATGTATTACTGTAAAGCGGTAATGTGTTGTGGAAATAATCGGCGTGCATGCATTAGAAGATAGTGTGAATGTAATGGATCAAGGGAATATAACAGTGTACCAGGACAGAGTCGTGTGGCATTCTATCCTCTCTGCTTATCCCTTTGGAAAATTGCATGATGGTTAGATAATAATTAGTTATTTTATCTTGTTCCTAAGATTTTCATTCTTATTTTTATGACGTCAAAATTATCACAGTTTCCGTAATATATCCATATAATATTACAGAAACCCAGGTATGTAAATATATAGCCAGGTATCCACAACATTGGCGACATTTCTAACTATCGTCTCTGTTAAGTATATTAAATTAATTTTTCAGTGCCGGAGAAGAATGAAAATGAGTGGCCTAACTGTCAACAGTCGTACCATGGTCCCTGACAACGGAACAGCCGATATGGAAGTGTTCAAGGAAATCGAGAAGGTGTATTTCTCGTCCAGCGATCAAGTCGATCCAAATCGCTACGTGTTAGAACGCGCCCCCTCCGACTGCACGGCCATAGAAGAAATGTTTATACGCCTCAAACGGCAGCAGCAGGTCGTGTCCAACAAAGCTCTTCATCTCATATCGCAGAAGAGAGATCATTGCGATCGGGAGTTCAAAGCGATCACGCTCATCCAGTCACAGCTCGAGGCAACCATCGAAACTTGCCGGCTTGGCCGACATAACCTCAAATCCGCCAAGACAAACCTGACGACCAGCACTTTCGGCATTCTGGCCAACTTCAGGAAGCGGCAGATCGTCCAGGGGTTGCTGCGCTCGCTGCGTCTCATCAGCCACCTGCAGCAGACCGAAGAAGAGGTGCAGCTTCTGGTGAGGAATAAGGAATACGACGCGGCCGTGCGTTTGGTTCTCAAGGGACAGAAGGCCGCCGCGGACCACCGCCATTTTAAGTGCGTCGCCGCGCTCACGCAGCGCTTGCAAGACACGCTCAACCTGGCCGAGGAGCAGCTGGACGGCGTTCTCGCAAGCGTCTGCTACAAGTTCGAGCGCGAAACCTACACGAAACTTCAGCGTGCATACTCCTTACTCGACAAAACGCAAATCGCGATGGACCAGTTGCACATGCACTTCGCGTCTGCGATCAACATCTCCGCCCTCGAGGCCCTCAAGTCACATCAGAAGGACTCCGTAGAAGATTCGCAAGATCACGTGAATCTAAAAGATCTGTGTTTAAACGTAAAAGAAACAAGCGTGGTTGTTTGCCTGCTAGATCTTTGCGACCGCTTGTGGGCGGTTATGTCTAGCTACCACTCAGTGGTCGATTGGCACGCGAAACAAGACGAAACGGAACACACACAGCTCAGCGTCACGACGTCCGAATTCGAAGCAAACGTCAACAAGGAATACGTTAGACAAAAACTAAAAAATGGACTTACTAGAATCTGGCACGATGTACAATCGAAGGTGTCCATGTTTCTAGTGCAATCGGGTTTGCCTCAGTACCCGTTTGAGAAGTTCGTACAGGTTTTGGGGATCTTAAAAAGGTTAATCGAAGTGGCGGAAGAATTCTGCGGTGATACGTCCGAGAGCCTTCAGACCTTCATCAAAGCTCAGAGTTTGACTTACCTTAAAAACTACCACGCGGGACGCATGGAGGTTCTACGGATATTCCTTGAAAACGAAGGCTGGGAGATTTGTCCCGTGAAATCCAGCTTCAACGTCCTCCAGCTCCAAGAGTTCGAAAAGGTAAAGAGACATATCAGAGCGTCCGCCGGCGTCGAGAAAGTCAAAAGTAAAACTTATTCTAGCGTGTCTACTAGAACCGTTTCCTCCGACGCTAGTTCGTCCGTCCACTCGCAGGACGACAGCTTGTATGTAGGGAAATATTTCACATCAAACTATCGCCACACCCCTTTCCACATATTCCGATCGGAGAATTTAATCCACGATGTTCCGGATATTGATCTGGATGTTTCCGATGCCCAAACTGATCCTTCGGACGATGAAGAAATTGAGGAACTCACGCGAGACTTCATAGACGAGAGTCCAAACGCTCACAAAACAACAAAGAAGCGTCTGGATCCTGTTATAGTCACCAACACCACATTGTCTGTCTTGAGAGACTGCGGGCAGTATTTACAGATGTGTCGGTTCTTGCGTCCGATCTCCTTCCAAGTCGTAATGCTGATGAGTCAAATGTTCGACTACTACTTATATTCCGTTCACTTCTTCTTCGCTTCGGATTTAAGAGTATCGTCGACGACGCTGTACTCGTCAAAATTGAATGCGATGCTCAAACGAATAGGAAACAATCTTGTTTCGTCCGATGCCCAGGAGCTAGAATCGGACGATTCGGGGCGATCTCAGAAGACGATCAGACCGACGTCTTCGCAAACGATCGACTTGAGCAATCCAGAGAATCTGCACGGGCTGTCGGAGAGGATCGTGGCAGTCGAGAGCCTTTTATTCTTGACCAAACAGTTTGAAATTCTTCAGCCCTATTTGGAGAGCTTAGTTTCCCCGCATCAGAGGATTATTCTCCAAACGTTTTACGAGCAAACCGTGTCGGCGGCTTCTGATCTGCGCATTCCGGTCTTCATGTGCGTCGCCTCGCAGGCGTTCAACGTCCGCACGGTTCTCGTCAGCATGTCCCAGGTCAACTGGGAGGTGAAGAACGTCATGTCGCAGCACAGCCAGTACGTGGACCACATCCTGCGCGATCTTCAAGTGTTTTCGATGCGACTAGACCAGGTGAATCACTCTGTGACGATTTCGACTGAAGTCCACAATGCTATATGGTCTACGGTCGCTAAATTCGTGATTCATACGTTAGTAGAAGGGTTCTCAAATGTGTCAAAATGCTCCGATAGCGGTCGAGGCCTGATGCAGCTAGACTACACTCAATTACTTTCCAAGCTGACAAAGATATCGAATATCAAGCCCGTCCCGTACCAAGAATATGTTGTGGCTTACGTAAAGGCTTACTACCTCACTAAACCTGATCTGGAAGAGTTTATTAAGGGACACGCGGAATATTCCACTAAGCACTTGACAGCCCTGGTTAACTGCACATGTGATAGTAAGAAAGCCAGGCTAGAACTGATCTCACTCATCGAAAGCAGAGAAAATCAGTCTCCGATGAAAGTTAATCCAAAAAACTATTTGTAATTTTATATAAATAAATGCATATGAAACCTATACTGCAAATAGGAACTTAATTATTTATATTAATGCCATTGTAATAGGCTCTTCCTTACACACATTGAAAACCTGAAGCAGGTTGAAGAATTTGTATATTTGGGAAGTATGTTTACAAGAGACGGAAATGTGGATAAGGGCATTGAGATAAGGAAACAGAGTTAATGGTGCCTTGAAATCCATAGTGGCAAATAAGAACTTATCGAAAGAAGCAAAATTGGCAGTACACATCGGAGTTCTGGTACCAATCCTTATGTATGGTAGTGAAGCGTGGTGTTGGAAAAAGAAGGATGAAAGTAGACTGAATGCTGTTGAAATGCGATCTATGTCTGGTAAGACTATGTATGATAGGTGTACAAATGTCCAAATTAGAGCAGAGTGCAAGGCGGAGATAAGCATTATCCACAAAAATTAAGAAAGGGCTTTTACGATGGTTTGGTCATGTGGAGCGAATGAGTGATGAAAGAACGGCTAAAAGAAGTTTAAAAAATGCAAGTGTGCCTGGATGTAGATGCCGAGGAAGGCCGAGAAAGACAACCTGGCCCAAGTACGTCAAGTACTTGAAAGTGGTCATGTGAAAAGTCGGAATAATCGGCGCATGTGCATGAGAAGATGTATGAATGTAGAGGAAGCAAAGGAAGTATGTCAGGACAGAGTGGTATGGCGTTCTATCTTCTCTGCCCACCCCTACGGAGAAATGGCGTGATGGTTAGTTAGTTAGTTAGTAATAGGCTCTTCTAGCTCTATCTACTCGTCTAACCAACAAAAATATGCAGTTAGTTAGTATTTGCAGAAGAAATTGTATGTAATTTATTATTATGTGGTACCTATACCTTACTAATATCTAATATGACAAGTATGGAAAAGACGATGAAACGATACCCACCGCCTAAGTGACCTACAGTTCAAAAAACATATTTTTACTAAATTAAATGGAGAAGCAAATTCCAACCATGTCTGTTTATTTATTTCCTTACATATCCCCACATGGGTTACATTTTGTATGAAATACCTCCCATCTCCCATACTAACCTAACACACTAGGTACCCGGCCATGTCTGTTTATTTAGTTCTTAATTTATTATCCACTGTAAGTAAAACCAGCCCACATGGGTTACATTTCACACATTCGCCTGAGAGAATTCAATAATCAAAAGAGGTTGTACCATAATAATAATAAAAGAAAATGATTTTATTTATCAATATATTTTAGTAATTCCTCCAAGATTTTATTAGTAAATAAGTTCTGAGGTAGGTACTGAAATATTAAAAGTACCTACTTTTAATATTTATCATCTTCACGTGCTTTTTTTCTCAAGCTGGCAACACCAGCTGTCCTAAGCTCTAAGTCCCAAAGTCAGCGAGATTTGAGGTTATCTTTTTGAAAATCAATGTCTTCAGCTTGAATTAGAGACTGTGAAATATGCCGTGGTGGCCATTTGGCGGCGGTTCGGCGCCTGCGGGGGCGCGCCCCCTCCCGCTGGGGCCGCGGAGTCCCCGTCGGGCGGAGCGCCAACGGACGCGAGTCTCGCCAAGAGCGCCATGGATGCATACAGGTTCGACTCCAGCGCCCTGGAGAGAGCCGCCCAGGCAGCGAAGGATCTAGAAAAATCAAGTGAGTGGGTTATTTATTAATTTTAGGTTAGGATTTTGCCGGTAATTCCATGGAATGTTGCGTAATGTTTGAGGTTAGGAAGTCGGGTGATAAGAAACCTAGTTTTAACATAAAACGCCGAGGAAAAACATTGCTCTAGTGAAAATTGGAAGAGAGGGGATTTTATTTCAACTTACAAGATACTAAATGATTACTACGACTGCCCCCTGCACGAGATGTATCAGCTGAATCCCAACACCAACCTACGGGGCCACAACTGGAAGCTCTATCCTCCCCAGTTCCACCTCAACCCCAAGGGAAACTTCCTTCCCAGTAGGGAAAACTGGTGAATCTACATCATATTTGGAGACGAATATTTTATATGACTTTTGAATCAGTACCGCAGATTAAAATTGCACAAATTCATATTAAATCCTGTTTTTTATTTAGTTTTATTTATGGATAGTATCAATTCGACTAGACAAATGATGTTTGATAGCAATTTGCAAGAATTTCTCAAAAAAAAATTCGTACTCAATTTTCTCAAGGCTGAGATAAGCATTATCCACAAAATTAAGAAAGGGGCTTTTACAATGGTTTGGTCATGTGGAGCGAATGAGTGATGAAAGAACGGCAAAAGAAGTTTAAATGCAAGTGAGCCTGGATGTTATAGCCGCGGATAGCCGAGGGCAGGACCAAGTACGTCAAGTACTTGAAAGTGGTCATGTGAAAAGTTGGAATAATCGGCGTATGTGCATGAGAAGATGTATGAATGTAGAGGAAGCAAAGGAAGTATGTCAGGACAGAGTGGTATGGTGTTCTATCCTCTCTGCCTACCCCTACGGAGAAATGGCGTGAAGGTTAGTTAGTTAGTTAGTTAAATATGATTAGGACTCACATCGGGTTGAGTTACTCCATGTATTGTCTTGTGATGTGTCAGGGCACTCCAAGGGCGCGCTGGAGCTGAGCAAGCTCCAGGAGGTAACTCGTCAGCAGGAGCAGCTGGCCAGGGTGAAGGAGTACGAGGTCCACATCGAGCAAGCCAAGGTGGAACAGAAGAGGATCGACCACGAGGAGAGGAGGAAAACTCTTCAGGTAACTTATAACTTCAAATATACAAAAGAGGTTTGTCGGGTACATGTGCTAAAAAATATTAAAAACATTTACTGGTAAAAATTAAAAAGCAAATAAAAATTGTAGAGACATCTTCAGGCGTCTTCTAGTAAGTAATTAAGTTCGGATGAACCTTACATATACCAATAAAGTTAGATTGCCAAAAATGCTTATCTATCTTCTCAACAGATGTCACTATAGGGAAAACAATATTTAAAATATTAAAATCTGTCAAAATACCAACTCGCATGTGGATTCTTCTGTACAAACTCAACATATATACAAGTTTCAAAAATTTGTCATACATGGTTGTCAGATGATGGGCGGAATGGGGAATGTTGTAATACATCAAGTGGCCTCTTAACCCAGCCAATGACAGGTCATAAGCCCTGTAAACGCCTAGATAACCCACATTCGTTTCCAGAGTTTCTCTGTCTCTGTTGAGATATCAATAATACATGTGTTATCACTTAAAACTCGAATACAATACTGACCGATATCCTCAAATATGCAAAGAACATCACCTGCTATCTTTAATAAAGCGTCGTGAAATAGCCGATATAGTTTTCCTATCAAAATAGCCTCTGGAGCAATAGACTCTCCGGAACAACTATCTAAACTTTCCATAAATATTCCCCGTAAAACTCTTCGTAACAACCCTCTTCTTCATACCCCTCTGGTACATACTAACTATAGAAAAAAAAAATATAAATGGCGAGCCTCCAATAACTTTAATAAAACATCTAAAACATCGAATATAGATTCATTTGAGAATAACCATGGTGATGTGCGGCGTTTGCTTTCCGAGTGAAATCACACTTGTTGAGTTAGCATTTTTTATTATAATTTTTTCTAGAATAATCTTACGATGAGAATATTTTTCTTTCTTTTTTATCTATTTTTGTTACTACCTGTGAAAACCTCTAATTGGTCTACTCCGTTTTCTTTTAATGTTATTATAATGATTATTTGACTGTTGGTTTCTCCTATAAAAAAAGAAATAAAATAAATTACAACTTTATTTAACCAACAAACCTTACAAGTCCATAACAACATTTTGAACGTATACAAATACTTGTAGACAAATTACTGGATTATACCCATGCTGGGCTGATATCAGCTATTATTGATATCCCAACAGAGGCAGAGAAACTCTGGAAACGAATGTGGGCTATCTAGGCGTTTACAGGGCTTATGACATGTCATTGGCTGGGTTAAGTGGCCACTTGATGTACTATAACATTCCCCATTCCGCCCCATCATCTGACAACCATATAATATGACAAATTTTTGAAACTACTATATATATCGAGTTTGTACAGAAGTTTCCACATTTGAGTTGGTTTATCGACAGTTTTTAACATTTTTTCTCTCTAGTGACATCTTGGGAAGATTGTTAAGCATTTTTTGTCCACTCAACCCAGCCAATGACAGGTCATAAGCCCTGTAAACGCCTAGATATCCCACATTCGTTTCCAGAGAGACGAAACAGCACCAGGTCAGGGCCCAGTACCAGGACCAGCTCTCCAAGAAGAGGTACGAGGAGCAGCTGGTTCTTCAGCAGCGGGCGCAAGATGAAAACCTCAGGAAGTGAGTATCTATTCTCTTTTTTTCAATTTTTAATTTTTTTTAAATTTCCATATACATGGCGTTACAAAACCGTAGTACAACCCCAGTAAAACTGGTGAATCTACATCACATTTGGAGTCGATTGTGGTGGAATATGACCTTTGAATCTAGGTTAAGATAATATAGGCTAGAAAAATTTCACTTGGTGTAACTTTCTTTGCATTTAGAAAACGAATCGCAGATCTGATTTCACAAGCGGCGGCATTTTCAATTAAGGCTGACATTATAAAGAAGCAAATGGCGTACATTTCGGGGATACTTCACAATACGTGGTAACTTTTATGAGGACTAGTCTATTGGTAAATCCATAGATAAAAGGTATGAAATTTTATACAGTAGGTTAAGATGGGTTTGGTTTAATTAAATAATTTAAATCAAATAGCTATTTAAAAGCAATATCCTTTATAAGAGAGTAAAAACTTTTGTGGAATTTGGACAGCTCTACCACGTATTGTGAAGTATCCCCTACATTTCTTCTCCTCGAGTCAGAGTCTTGAATTTTTCTGCATTTTGATTTGCGATTCGATAGGCTAAGAAAATGAGGGAAAAGGGTCAATGTGCCGTCTGGTTCCCAGGCAGGAGGAGTCGGTGGCGAAGCAGGAGGCCCTCCGCAAGGCGACCATCGAGCACGAGATGCAGCTGCGCGAGAAGAACAAGATGAAGATGATCGAGGCGGAGGCGCTCGCGCGGGCCCGGGCGGACCGCGACAACCGGGACCTGACCCTGGAGCAGATCCGGCTCCGCGCCCAGGAGAGCCGAGTCACCGTCATGGAGGGGATCAAGTGAGCCACTCATAACTCTGTATTATTTTTTCTAAATAGGGGCTACATTTATTTTTTACCTTGCTTATGATGTTGTGGCGGAAGAAATGACGTCACGCGGACGAAGCGAAAAGAACGGACCAGAGCAGAGCGGCACCGAAAACACTCGGGCAACATTGAGAAATATTTTGGCTTTCTGCGTGACAGGACGTCGTTTTTCGGAGCATTCCTTGCCGTCAAATTGTGGAAAACTAGATTTACTTTTATTTTCCATCATTCATTTTTAACCAGTTGTTTAATTAGTTAAGTTCATTGTATTAGCTTCTAAATTCTGTGTAATAAATGTGCACTGTAAAACTATAAGTACCTTTCATTTCTCTCTCTGGGCACCCACATAAAACCATAACCTACCGGATAACTACTCCGGTAACCAAACTGGTATACTCACATTGGTATAACTAAATTGTACAAGGTTTATATTTCATCAAGTGGATTTTCTATCATTGTTTATACTACATCTTCAAATCTTGGCGGCCTCCGTAGCGTAATGGCTAGGATGCTAAACTCACGATACGGAGGTTCCGGGTTCGATTCCCGGTGAGAACACAAAAATAATAAGTGATTTTTCTCAAGCCTGGGTGTTTGTGACGTTGTTCCCCTCTGTATTTGGGCCCCCTGGCCTGTTGAGGTGGTTCAATATTTTTTTCTTTTTTTTTTGTGGCTATCAAATGATGGGCGGAATGGGGAATGCTGTAATACCTTCTGTGTACTAAATATCGGGAATTTGTCAATAAAACAAAAAATTCAAATTATTCATCTAAATTTATTTTATCGCCTTCAAAGTAGGCCCCATCGCTTGCAATACAACATCTCCAACGCTTCACCCAGTCTTCCATACATTTTTCATAGGCTATTTGCGGTATGGCCTTTAGCTCATTCAGCGAATTTTCTTTTATGGCTTCTATCGACTCAAAACGTTTTCCTCGAAGTGGTAATTTTAACTTGGGAAATAAAAAAAAGTCAGACGGAGCCATATCAGGTGAATACGGTGCTTGGTCGAGAACTTTTGTTGTTGATTTTTTCGCTAAAAACTCTTTCACTATAATGGCTGTGTGTGTGATGGTGCATTATCATGGTGCAGCATCCATGAGTTGTGTGGCCACAAATCTGGACGTTTTCGGCGGATACTCTCACGCAAACGCTTCATGACGCCTAAATAATATTCCACATTCACTGTTTCTCCCTCTGGAAGGAATTCGGAGTGAACCACACCACGGTAGTCAAAAAAAACTGTCAGCATCACCTTGATTTTGGAGCGACTTTGCCGCGGTTTTTTGACTGTTGACACAAGACTGTTGGCTTGTTTGCATGTCGTACTCATAAACCCATGTCTCGTCGCCAGTTATTATACGTTTCATAAAGGTCGGATCCGTAGAAGCTCGGGAAACCATGTCTTCAGCGACATGCTTTCGCTGCGTTTTTTGAACAAAATTGAGCTCTTTTGGAACTAGTCGAGTGGCGACGCGTTTCATGCCTAAAATGTCAATGAGAATGTTGTGGACGGACTTAAAAGATATGTTCACCTCACTAGCCAACTCTCTCAGACTCATACGTCGATTTTCGAGCACTAGCTTCTTGATTCTGTCGATGTTTTCTTTGGTCGTAGCGGTTGAAGGTCTACCAGAACGAGGCAAGTCTACTACTATTACTTTTCGGCCTTCTTTAAAAGCCTTATACCATTCATAAGCCCTTGTTTTCGATATACACGATTTGCCGTAGGTATTTCGCAACATTTTTAGTGATTCACCACATGAAATATCATTCGAAACACAAAATTTAAGGCACACTCTTTGTTCAACAATATTTTCCATTGTAAAAATCGCCGAGAACTCAAAACTATGACCAACAAAAAGTGTAGTTTAAAACAAATTAAATGCCAAATCCCGCTCAAACTTTGCGCGCTAAATCAGTACAGTGCTATCAACATGCAGTAAAAAAATTAGAACGACCTCTTTTACACGGGTCTTTTTATTGACATATTCCCCATACTTTTTACACAGAGTAGTACATCAAGTGGCCACTTAACCTAGCCAACGACAGGTCATAAGCCCTGTAAACGCCTAGATAATCAACATTCGTTTCCAGAGTTTCTCAGTCAATATTATTAAATATTACATATATGAGTGTTGCTGCTTCCGTTTCCAGGACGGCGGGCAGCGTGCTGGGCACGGGGCTGCACGCGCTGGCCACGGACTGGGGCAAGACGGCCACCGCCGCGGGGGGGCTGTCGCTGCTCGCGCTCGGCGTCTACTCCGCCCGGGGGCCACGTCCGTGGTCGCCCGCTACATCGAGTCCCGGATAGGTGCGTAACCAACTAACCGTCACGCCATTTAGGCAGAGAGGATAGAACGCCATACCACTCTGTCCTGACATACTTCCTCTACAATCATACATCTTCTCATGCACATACGCCGATTATTCCCACTTTTCACATGTTCACTTTCAAGTACCTGTCGTACTTGGTCATGCCAGGTTGTCTTTCTCGGCTTTCCTCGGCTTCTACATCCAGGCACACTTGCATTTAAACTTCTTTTAGCCGATCTTTCATCACTCCATTCCAAACCATTGTAAAAGCCCTTTCTTAATTTTGTGGATAATGCTTATCTCAGCCTTACACTCTGCTCTAATTTGGACATTTGTACACCTATCATACATAGTCTTACCACACATGGATCGCATTTCAACAGCATTCAGTCTACTTTCGTCCTTCTTTTTCCAACACCACGCTTCACTACCATACATAAGGGTTGGTACCAGAACTCCATTATGAACTGCCAATTTATATTATATTACCTCAAATTGAAAATTCTTATTTTTTTCCTTCTCCTGTAAAGTTGACAAATAGGATTTACATCCTGTTAGAATGAAGGTGACAATTAGTTATTTTCCTTTCCCCAGGCAAGCCTAAAGTATTTAGTAATTTCCCTTTCCCCAGGCAAGCCGACGATTAGTAATTTCCCTTTCCCCAGGCAAGCCTAAAGTAATTAGTAATTTCCCTTTCCCCAGGCAAGCCTAAAGTAATTAGTAATTTCCCTTTCCCCAGGCAAGCCTAAAGTAATTAGTAATTTCCCTTTCCCCAGGCAAGCCGACGATTAGTAATTTCCCTTTCACCAGGCAAGCCTAAAGTAATTAATAATTTCCCTTTCCCCAGGCAAGCCTAAAGTAATTAGTAATTTCCCTTTCCCCAGGCAAGCCAAAGATTAGTAATTTCCCTTTCCCAGGCAAGCCTTAAGTAATAAGTAAATTCCCTTTCCCCAGGCAAGCCGACGCTGATAGGCGAGACGTCCCGGTTCTCGCTGCTCGAGGCGCTCAAGCACCCCGTGCTGGCGGCCCGGCGCGCGGCGGCCCTGGCCCGCCGGCCCGCCGACGCGCTGGCCGGCGTCGTGCTCGCGCCCCGCCTGGAGGAGCGCCTGCGCGACGTGGCGCTGGCCACGCGCAACACGCGCCAGAACCGCGGCATGCACCGCAACCTGCTCATGCACGGCCCGCCCGGGACCGGCAAGACGCTCTTCGCCAAGGTGAGACAAATCGCAGCCTCAATGCAAACATGTGGCAATTATTAATTTTTAATTTGTTTTTACTAGCAGTACACAAGATATATACAGGGTGTAACAAAACTCGATGTACAAGCGGGAAACCAGTGAAGCTACATCGTATTTGGAGACGATTGTGTAATATGACTTTTTAATCTGAGCTTGAAAAGAATTCTCTTTTTTCTTCTCACAAGTTTTCACAAGTATGGCGTATGGCAGATTTAGTAAAATTGCTCCAATTCATATTAAAACGCGTTTTTTAATATTTTTTTCTTTATGGATAGTATTAATTTGACTAAATACATGATATTTGATAACAATTTGCAAAAAAAATTTCGAAAAAAAAAATCAACTTCGTACCTACTCAATTTTCTCGAAAACTAAAGGGTCAAATCAAAATATTTTACTCTACAAAATCGACTCCAAATACAATGTAGATTCACCGGTTTCCCGCTTGTACATCGAGTTTTGTTACACCCTGTATACACCACCATAATATAATAATAATGCAATTCCTCTTCTCTCCCCAGAAACTGGCGGCGCATTCCGGAATGGATTACGCCATAATGACGGGCGGGGACGTGGCCCCGATGGGTAGAGAGGCCGTGGCCGCAATACACAAAGTCTTCGACTGGGCCAACACGAGCCGGAAAGGTAACCAACTCGTATGACGGAAAAAAAAGATTCTTGAAATTGAAAAAATTATCAATTACAGTGCAACTTCCATATAGCGAAGTCGCTAAATCTCAGGAGAAAAGTTCTCTATTCATGGTGTAGCAAATTCGATGTTCAAGCGGGAAATTGGTGAATCTATGTCATATTTGGAGTCTATTTTCAGGAAACCGGTGAATCTACGTCATATTTGGAGTCTATTTTCAGGAAATCGGTGAATCTACGTCATATTTGGAGTCTATTTTCAGGAATCCGGTGAATCTACGTCATATTTGTAGTCTACTTTCAGGAAACCAGTGAATCCACGTCATATTTGGAGTCTCTCGGTGTGTAGTTAGTATCACTGTCTGTCATAATAACTCATTAAAAAAAAATTAAAGCTGAAAAACGCATCTAAAAAATCATTAAGTCCTCTGTTTACTGCAAAATACAAGATGTTCGTATGAAATTTCTGAAACACGCCGGTAAAAAATATTTTTTAAGTAATTACCTACATTTCTTGTGTGTGTTAAAATATTTTTTTTCCTGGTTTATAAAGGTTTGCTTGAAGATTCGCAAAAATGCCAGTGTTATATTTTGATTATTTACGGAGATATGAATTGTTTTGTGAGATTTTGCGACGCGGGGTACATCACCGCAAGGCGAGGATTGAAATAGTTATCAATCTTCCAGGCGTGTTGCTGTTCATCGACGAGGCGGACGCCTTCCTCCGCAAGCGGTCGTCGGAGCGCATATCCGAGGACCTGCGAGCCGCCCTGAACGCCTTCCTCTACCGGACGTCCGAGCAGAGCCCCCGCTTCATGCTGGTCCTGGCCTCCAACACCCCGCAGCAGTTCGACTCGGCCATCAACGACCGGTGAGCCATCTCCCTCATCCCACACTCCGTGTACCACAGTCAAATTTGCAGACAACCTTGTACAATCTATATTTTTTTAACAACATTTTGAATGTGTAATAGACTAATTACTGGATTATACCCATGCTGGGCTGATAGATATTATTGATATCCCAACAGAGACAGAGAAACTCGGGAAACGAATGTGGATTATCTAGGCGTTTACATTTATTTATTTACAGGAAAACCAACAGTCAAATAATCATTATAATAAACATTAAAAAAAAACAGAGTAGAACAATAGGTTTCTTCCAGATAGCACGAATATCCTTGAAAACGTTATAAATATTTAAAGTATATTTTTACAAATCCAACGATATAAAACACAATTATCAAAAATTTAGTTTTCATTTATAAATTTATGTTTTAAAAACACGAAAATACGAATGATTTTTAACGCCCGTTATTGGCTAATGACGTCATACCCGTCCACCGTGAAAGGCGTGAAATTATTCCGTAGTGAGCGCTTATATTGCTGTGACGTCACACCGCATGCGCGTCAAATGGAGGATTTTGCGAGTGATTTGAAAAAGCGCTATTTCAAACCGCGCTAGAAAATTCATATGACATCGTAAAAAAAAAAAAAAAATCCCTAGATATTGTAATTTTTCAATCAAGTTTTTGAAATAAAAAATAAAAAATCGGAAAGAACCCAATTGAGTTGGTTTTTTGACAGATTTCTAATAAAACAAAAGTGACATCTGTTGAGAAAATGGCTAATCATTTTTTTTTTGGCAAACTAACTTTATTGGTGTAGGTAAGGCTCATACGAACTTAATTACTTACTAGAAGACGCCTGAAGATGTCTCTCCAATTTTTGTTTTGCTTTTCCCAATGACAGGTCATAAGCCTTGTAAACGCCTAGATAGCCCACATTCGTTTCCAGAGTTTCTCTGTCTCTGTTGGGATATCAATAATATCTGATATCAGCCCAGCATGGGTATAATCCAGTAATTTGTCTACAAGTATTTGTATACATTCAAAATGTTGTTAAAAATAATTTCCAGTTTGGACAAGATGATTGAGTTTGGGCTCCCCGGGCTGGAAGAGAGAGAGAGACTAATTCGCCTCTACTTTGACAAGTTCGTCCTGCAGCCGGCGGCCGAGGGGAAACGGTAAGGGCTTTGTTTTATTTATTAATCCTAACATAATAACATGTTACATAACACTAAGGGTTTTAATGTCTGCAAGGAGAGTGATTTGTTAATGAATGTGGAAAAGTCAAATGTGATGGTTTTTGAAAGAAATGTGAATATGACCGTATGTAATATTATAGTAAATGGAGACAGATTGAAGAAGGTTGAAGAATTTGTATATTCGGAAAGTATGTTTACAAGAGACGGAAATGTGGATAAGGACATTGAGAGAAGGAAACAGTTAATGGTGCCTTGAAATCCATAGTGGGAAATAAGAAGCTAAATTGGCAGTACACAACGGAGTTTTGGTACCAACCCTTGTGTATGGTAGTGAAGCGTGGTGTTGGAAAAACAAGGATGAAAGTAGACTGAATGCTGTTGAAATGCGATCTATGTGTGGTAAGACTATGTATGATAGGTGTACAAATGTCCAAATTAGAGCAGAGTGCAAGGCTGAGATAAGCATTATCCTCAAAATTAAGAAAGGGCTTTTACGATGGTTTGGTCATGTGGAGCGAATGAGTGATGAAAGAACGGCTAAAAGAAGTTCAAATGCAAGTGTGCCTGGATGTAGAAGTCGCGGAAGGCCGAGAAAGACAACCTGGCATGACCAAGTACGTCAAGTACTTGAAAGTGGACATGTGAAAAGTCGGAATAATCGGCGTGTGTATGAATGTAGAGGAAGCAAAGGAAGTATGTCAAGACAGAGTGATATGGCGTTCTATCCTCTCTGCCTACCCCTGCGGAGAAATGGCGTGATAGTTAGTTAGTAAGTTAATAAACTTAAATCTAGATCACGCCAAACAAGTTTTCACTTGTTATTGATATCCCAACAATTTGTCCACAAGTATTTGTACACATTCAAAATGTTGTTACAGCAATTCCAAGCGTTTATTTTACTTTTGACAGCTCAATTATGTATCGATTAGGGATGTCCTAATGCGTTACCGAATCGATTTCTCATAAAAATCGACTTTATTTATGAAGAAGTTTTAATCAATTTAACACATTTATATTTTATTTTTGCTCAACATTTTGTAGTTTATAAACATACCCAGACATTTAAAGCAGAGTTTATATTACAAAAGCGCTGTCGTAAAACTTTTTTTAACAGTCCTTATTCAATAAAAAATATTACAAAAAATACATAATTTCTTTACAAAAGAAACTTTACATACAGTCCCGATAAACTCCCTAATTGGAGTTTGTCATCGGGTGCAGGAGCTACAAAAACCCAAAATGCATAGGACTATTTTATTGTCGTAATGTAAATTGTGAAATTCTGTGTCGCGACAAACGAAGAAAAAAAAACAAACAGGTTGTAATTTTAATCACATTTTATATTTTTTCATAGAAAAAATCAACTTGAATAATCCTCGTTGCATAAGTAGGCTCAATAAACATCGATATCGATCAATATCGGAGCTAAAGAACATGTTGCTTCACTATCGTAAAGAAAAAAACATTGAGTATTGCATTTTTCCGTCTATGGTTGCCTGTCAATAATTATGGAACTTTATAGGCGGCCATGTGTCAAAAGTAAAGTAAACGCTTGGAAGAGATTAAAAAGATTTACTGGTTAAAATATAAAGCAAATAAAAAATGGCCCGTAGGTTGGTGTTGGGATTCAGCTGATACATCTCGTGC
>JAGVSP010001367.1:0-167391 GCA_022494985.1 Micrasema minimum | reverse complement strand
AATAAATTTTACCAGGCGAACATTATATCGAGGAGGTTGGCGGACTCTTAAATAAATAATAAAATGTTAAAATATTGTCGACCCGCCAATCTACTATCGTACACGCCCTACCTCCTAGGATAAGTGTTAAATTAAACTATTGTATTTGCTCAGACACTAACTTTATGTACTTACACTTTTTTTTAAAATTGCAATAATTAGGATAAGTGTTAAATTAAACTATTATATTTGCTCAATATTATGTTTGCCTGGTAGAATTCATTCTCGATACACCATATCATCGGTCGGCGTGCACTTTCACCAATCTACAAAACTTTTCTGTAAAAAATAAAAAAATTAACTTCAAAAAGATTCCTATTCAATCCATTTTTATAAGCTCCGTTTAAAAATATTTTTTAAGACGAATTGTATCCGCACTAATGTCAGTTATTTCTAATATTTTAACCTCAATTTCGCTCTTTAAAACGGTCGTGTATAAAACCGACCACTGAAAAACCAGTTTAAATATATTTTTTGAGGTTATTTTAAATCGTATCAAAATGTCACTTTTTCGCAAGCCGAAAAAACGTATGCAGATGCGGGCTCTTGCCATTGAAGATGACGACCTTAACGGAGAAGGGAATATGGAAGTTGATGACGATATTCCAAGGGCACCGCCAGCTCCCACAATCGGACAGAAAAAGGACAAAACTAAAGACAAATTTAAACCGAAACAAACGCTTTTAAGTTTCGGCGATGAAGGTTAGTGTAAATATTCATCATTTTAAAATTATCCTTCGGGGAAATGGCGTGATGGGGGGATACTTCACTTGACGAGGTAGAGCTGTCAAAATTCCACAAAAGTTTTTACTCTCTGGATTATAGAGGTACAGCATAGAAATGGGCAAAGCTGTGATTGGTTGGATTTACAAATCTTAACCTACTGTATAAATTTTGCTTTTAAAAAGCTATTTGATTTAAATTATTTTATTTCATGTGTGATACCTTGTACTGGTACTGAAGCGTAAGACTGATCATCTTGCCTTCATGTAATAAAATGATCAAGATACACTGCACTTGGTGTACCAATGCAGTGCCCTATGCACCATTGGGTGCGGATAAGGAAAAGTAGTAGTAGTAGTATCTTAACCTACTGTATAAATTTCACAACCTTTTATCTATGGATTTACCAATAGACTAGTCCTCATAAAAGTTACCTCGTAAAGTGAAGTATCCCCCGTGATGGTTAGTTATATGTATTATTGTAAAGTTTTGGATTTATGCGTGCTTTCTCTGTCCAGTGGAGGAGGAGGTGTTCCAAGTGAGGAAGTCCTCGCACAGCAAGAAGCTGACGAGGAGGCTGGGCCGGGAGCGGCGCGGGGACGGCGACCGCCCGGCGCCTGATGCACCGCCGCCGCCGCCGCCCGCCCCGCCCGCAAGAGGAAGACCTATCCAAAAACAGTAGGAAAGATTCTTACTCTAAGGTATTAAATTGTGTAACAGATCTTGGGATGAGAGGAAATGCGATAATACGCAATTATTGATTTATTTTAAACTTCATGTACAATTACATAGCAAAAGTACAAGGGCGGGCTTATTGCTTTCAAGCGATATCTTCCAACCAACCCTCAGTTATTTAGTGATGATTTTTATTGTACCGAGTATTGGTGGAAAGACACAGCTTTGAAATTACATAGCATACTTACAAGATTAATATACTTACTAAAATATGACTGGGGAAATGGAAAAGAGGAAGGAAGGAAAGGGATAGGGAAGAGGATGAATGAAGGATGTTTTAGAGGTTTGAGGAGAGGTAGTAATGCTTCAGACGTTTCCTAAAAACAAATAAGGAGGGTGCATCTTTCACATCCCACAGTTCCATAGTTTTGCAGCCTGGACAGTGAATGATTTCGTATATAAGGAAGTGTGATGCCTAGGAATACAGAGTGTTTTTTCATTTGATTAGCGTAGTGATAGTCCTAGATTATAATTTTATTTCTAGAACCGGGTTGTGGTCTAGTGGCGGATTAGAGTCTCTAGGTTCGAATCCCACTTCCGCACAACTTGTTTCCTGCTTTCTGGCGCAGTTATTTCCGACTGTTTGAAAGCGAACCCAAAATCAAAATATTAGAGAAGAACTTTTTTTATTTGTTTTTAAAAGAAATTTTTTTGTTTACAAAGAAATACAATAAAAACACATTTACATTTAAAAAAATCAACAAAAATCCCACCAAGGCATAGCCTGTTTGTGGGTATACTGTGAAAGTCAAACAGTGTGCACGTGGCAAAAGAGAAAAATAAAGTCATGTAAAAATGGAAAAATAACAGATAATGTAAACAAGATAGTTAAAAAAGAAAGAATACAAGATATTGGTATCTTTATACCGGGAGAAGAAGAAGGGAAATAATTATAATATATGTATAAATTAAAAAATGACATAGATTATGTTATAGTTATGGTCTTTATAGTAAGAATGATTCTACCTTTACACTATGTATCCAACTTTGTGTTAATTTTTTAAAAGATGAAAAATTTGGAAAATTTGACAATGCCATTTTATTGTCAGTTAAAAAAGAATTAATTAAAAAGTTTTTATTTTAAAGCAGTAATGCACTGTGTTTCACAATGAGACTCCGGAAGGATAGTCCAGATTATTCATGATTCTCTGAAAAAAAAAAAAAAAAAGATAATTTAAACTCGATTCAAATTTTCTAAAAATATTAATAAAAAGCTTCGAATAAGAACTCACTACAAGCGGTGTTTCCATACAATTTTTTTAAAAATATATGTTTCCTAGGGTCCGCATAGTGGTAGCACATTTGGCTACCGTGCATGAGGTCGCGGGTTCGATTCCCGTAGGGGGTCAACATGAAATATTTATTTACACGTGATTTTCATTTTAATATTTCATGTGTGATACCTTGGACTGGTACTGGAGCATAAGACTGATCATCCCACCTTCATGCAATAAAATGATCAAGATACACTGCACTTGGTGTACCGAAGCAGTGCCCTATGCACCATTGGGTGCTGATTATAATAAGATAATAATTTAATTGAAACATACAAGATAATGAACCGTCACTATAAGTGTAATAAATTGTGTGAAATCTTCAAACTGAAAAACAACGCACGACTTGGAGGCCACAACCTTAAGCTGGAGAAGAGCCGGTTTAATCAGAACCCAGAAAGCATTTCCTGAGCAACAGGGTGGTAGATAGCTGGAACGGGCTACCGCAGGAGCTGGTCATTGCGAATAGTGTCAACGGGTTTAAGAATGGACTGGACAAGTTTAAACCTAACTAACTGTCCGATTTAGGCATATCAGCTTTAAGCTGCTCGCCTAATATTAAATAATAATAACAATAATAGTAGATCATATCTATGGTGGAAAGAAAATATTATGTTGCTTAGTAACTTTTTCCTTTCCACTGTCGATATTTTTCTATAGTAATTTACAATGAAAAAATAGCATTGCTTATCTGGCATGTTAGAATATGGATAGATCCTAGTGTGTTGGGGCACCCGACACAGAACACCCTGGTCAGATCAGGGAGGAAGGCGACAAATGAAGAAGAAATGTGGATTGAACACATTTGTTGTAAAAATACAACATTAATTTATTAATCTAATTACAAGATACTAAATGATTACTACGACTGCCCCCTGCACGAGATGTATCAGATGAATCCTAACACCAACCTACGGGGCCACAACTGGAAGCTCTATCCTCCCCAGTTCCACCTCAACCCCAAGGGAAACTTCCTTCCCAGTAGGGTGGAACAAGTTGGCAGGCCTAGTTGTCCACTCCACTACGGTCAGAAGATGCAGAAGGCAGACAAGAAGCAGTACACAAGATATAGGCTGCCACACCAGCAACCTGCCAACCTGCCTATAACAATAATAATTATACCTACTGTCAAGGAATGAGTTTGTGGCCTTCGGGTAAAGAAGTGTGTGCGGAGGGTGCATCCCCCGCCACGTTCCTCTTCTACCCGCTCGCCCCTAGTTCATGGGGACATTTAGTGATGTGCGTACTACTGCCGATTCGGATCGCTAGTTTATTTTTGAAAATATCTCGGGATTCCGAACACAGCAGCAGTTCTCTTTTTCATGGGATGGTATACAATTGAAATTGGAATAAGAGGTTTTATTATTGCTAAGCGAATATAGTTTACATGTGGTCAGGTCTATTGTTTGTGTTAGGTTGAGACATGAATGGATAGATAATTTAAGACGTTTTTTATTATGGGTGAGTTATGGGTGCAATATCGCACTTATAACTAAAAAAGTCGTAAATTACCCATGTATTCATCTCTCAACCATAAACAAACAAATAGGCCAGACCACGTGGTACCACATAAAAACACATACTACACTCACTTAGTAATAATATTACAAACTTCTTGTTTCAATTTCAATTGTGTAGTAACCCTATTGTACACTATTTTTTTTTAATTTCAATAATTGATATTGTAAACTATCCCTTGAAAAAGTTAAACGCGTTGTTTCAATATTTTAGCTATCTTACTATTCCCATTATCAAAATTTTCATTTATGTAGCTAGGTACTTGTCGATTTATATCGATATCGATTTTCAGAATATTGTAGCAGTAACAGCACTAGCCGCATTCCTTCCGAGCGCCACGAACTCATTCCCCAACTATAGTTACAAGAAATACTTTTGGCGAGATTTAAACCATCTTGATAAAATAAACATTATGTGTCATTTAGACGGTTACTTGGCAATGGGGGTCAGTATGAAATATTTGGACAGGCGCTTAAGGCGATCCATCCAGCCAAAACATGATTTCAGAACTGATTTCAAATTTTCAAAACGTACGCTTTGTATATGATTGATTTTTAATGAAAATACATGATTTTATAATATTGATTGCAATAAAATTTTAGCAATTTTTGAAGAAAAAAAAGCACTTAATTGAAAAATACGTGTTGTATATAGAAATGTAAAAAAAAAAAACATTTTTAAAAGTAATATGTATAAGAAAGAGCTATTATTAAGTTTCAACAATTTAATTCGAAATGGACTCTGAAACAATTTTATTTTACGAAAATCAGATACTTAAAAAAAAGACTAACTCATCCTCCAATAAGAACAATAATTGATCTTTAAATAACTATAATTAAAAATATTAGAATATGATATCTAATTACTAAAAAAACTTGTGTCGAAAATAACGAAAAATGCACTTTTTTAGTCAAATATATATTTTTTTAAATATTTTTATTTCATCAACCAACTAGATTAATGTTACATTTATACAGGGTTATTTTTTAGTCAGTTAACAAAAAAAAAACCCTGAATTCAGTATCGTTAATAGAACCCATTTCAATAAAAAAACATGTACTTTTTATTTTCATGATTTATTATTTTTAGTCCTATAATTTTTACAAATTACGCTCACTTATTCACAGCTGGTCGAGCTGGGGGAAGGGAAGGAAGTGGGTCGCTAGGCCGGGCCTAGGGTGACCAAGTCTTTACTATTTCTGAGGAATTATTTGGGTGCACTTTTCTTTTTTTTTGTTATTTGAGAAAGGACATGTTTTTGAAGTTATACTTCTTTGCGCCCGTTAGACACTTTGGGGTGGGATGTTGGTCGAGAAACCGCATCACGCTGATTTTAAAGAGAAAATGGCGCTTAAGAGAAAATGGCGCCACAGTCACTGATGCTTGTATCTGATACTTGTTTTGATACAAGTATCGATACCAATGTATTGTAATGTAAATTGTGTCTTTCTTGGAATACAGTACGATTTCTAATGACCAACCAGAAAATGAGCAAGATGAAAGAATGATTATAGAAGAAATAACTGATAATGATAATATAGGTGTATAATATAATAATGAAGTCACGTATAATATATTGAATATAAATATATTGAATAATATTGAATAATGTCTTATATTTCATTTATATATCCTGTCTGTTTGTGTGCGTGAGTGGGTGTATGAGAATGGCCAAAGAAGTATAACTTCCACCGTGTGGTCCGACGCACACCGATTTTTTTATTGAAATGGGTTCTATTAACGATACTGAATTCAGGGTTTAACTGACTAAAAAATAACCCTGTATATGGTTTTCAAAATTTTATGTTAAGCTTATTATTGGACTTTTCTGCCGCGCTTACGATAAACGCATTAACTAGGGTTTTTGTCAAAATTGAGTTATTACATTATCTGGTATCAGGAAAACGAGACCTACAACTTTCTCAAAGTGACATTTCATGATTTATTCATTTTCTCGGTTTTTATATATTCATAAACGCATTAACTAACACTTCGAGTGCAGTTTTACTTATCAAGAACGCACTAGCTGTAGTTAGGACAGACTTCTTTTCTAGCATTCAATAGCTTCTTAGTCATAAATGCACTATGTTTGAGTTAGTGCGTTTATTGCTAGCAATCTCTATGGTTATTATTGGCGGCGTGCTTAAATTAGTAGCATCAATTTGAGATAATGCTTAATAATGCTTAATAATGCTTAATAATAATCCTTACCATAAATGCATTATGTGATGTAGTTGATGCACTTATCATATGTATTGTTAAAGAATTGAGGTATAAGCTCATTATATAAAATGGATTAAATTGATTTACTAATCATAAATGCATCAAGTAAGGTAGTTGGTGCGTTTATGACTAGTATTTATGGGCTAAAAGTATTAGAGGCTGCTAGCGATGAGTACTTTTAAAAAAATTATATGTACACTGTATTTTATTTTTATATATGTTGGTATTTTTTTAGTATTTTTAACTTTTTTTTCTTTGTTTTGGTAGAACTTTCATGTTGGTATCTTATCTAATTTCTGAGATACAAGCAAAATAAAAATAAAAACTTTAAACGCTTTTTTCTCGAAAAGCGTCAAACCCTAGTTAATGCGTTTATCTTAAGCGCGGCAGTTTTAGTTGGAAGTTTAGTTTGAAAACTGCCTTTTTTGCTCCGCGCTGGATGAATTTAAGCCTATATCATCTTGTCTTCATGTAACAAATATTGAGGTTACATTGGGTAGCACCTATAACACCCCTCCTAAGTGTCTCGCCTTTCTTCCAGTCGGTCGAGGGCTCCGTGCTGGCGGGGCGCGCGGCGCTCAGCGCGGCGGCCGGGGGCGACGTGAGCGGCTCGGAGGACGAGGGCGAGGGGGGCGCGGCGCCCGGCGCGGGGAGGTTCCGCCACGCGTACGTCGGCGGCTCGGGCCGCGCCGTGCGCGCGCTGCTCGACAGCGGCGCCATACCGGACGCGGCCGTCATACACGCGGCCAGGAAGAGGAGGCAGCAGGTAAGCATTTACATAGGGTTTATTAACAGAAGTACATCTGACTTCCAAAACATTGTCACTTTGAAAACTCTCTTCTGTTCCCTAGTTCGCCCTCACCTAGAATACTCTTCAGTTATCTGGTCCCCATACTATGAAGTCCACATTAAATTGATCGAATCTGTTCAACATCGATTCTTGAGAAAGGTAGGCTGGATGATGGGGCTACACAGAAATGAATATACTTACAAGGCATTAGAAAAAGAGCTATTTATGTCGTCGCTGGAAGACCGGCGCAAAAAAATTTGATATTATTACACATTATTTAAAATTATAAACTCCTTGCTTGATTCTCCTGATTTACTTAAATGAATAAATATTAACATTCCTCAGAGAAACTTACGGCATTATCAACCTTTTCACACTGGAACCCACAGGACAAATTACGGTTTTAACTCTGCCATGCCCAGAATTCTTAGACTAGCGAATGTAAATCCTAGTCTTGACTTCTTTGGGAATAAATTGTCTCTCTTTCGTGAAATCACTAAATTCTATTGAATTTTAACAACTTATTCCTTCTGATTTCCCATATACCTACTCATTTTACCGTCCTCTACTATTGTATTATTTTCTATTGTATTATTGTAATGTGTTGTACCATTTATGATATAATTGTTAATTTTTTGTAATTGCCGATTAGGCGTAAATAAAAATAAATAAATACATAGGGTAGTTGTTACTAATCACTAAAAAGGGAGGTAGAATAAAACTGCCTCGTAGCGCAGTGGTAGCGCATTTGGATACCGTGCGTGAGGTCGCGGGTTCGATTCCCGTAAGGGGTCAATATGAAATATTTATTTATATCGTCTGTGTAAGTTCAATTAAATCGAGCCATTGATTAAAAAGTTCAGAAAAGACAAAAAACCTTAGAATTTAGTTAACAAAAAATATTTTTACAATTTTTTTTACAAACTCTTTTGTATTTTCTTTTTTGCAACGAAATGCATTTATGCTAGTATACTTTAATTCGTATAAAAATTTAATGCATATGAGATATTGATCCTTTTTTTAAATGAAAACTTTTTATTTGCGGTATTGACTTTGACCGGTAACCGTCAAAAATACGTATTTAGAACTTGTTGGCTCATACGCGGTATTGAACTTACATAGACTATATATGATTTTCATATTAATATTTTGTGTGTGATACCTTGGACTGGACGCGTCCGTCGTACACGCCGCCAGGAAGAAGAGGCAGCAGGTACGCATAGAGAAGAGTAGTTGTTACTAAACACTAAAAAGGAGGTAGAATAAGCAATAATCACATAGGCGTAGATTACCCTAATGCCCACTTTATATGAGACAGTTTCTTGTTCAGAAAACTACACAGTTTCTTGTTCAGAAAACTGTGCAGTCTGTCAAACTTCTGTCAAAAGACACGCTAAATATGTGTATTTTTGAAACGCGATTGTAAGTTATTATCGTATGTTTGCTCTCAGGAAATTGTATATTTAGCTAATTATGTAAATATGTTATTGTTTTTTTACGTATTTAAAAGCATACAATAAACCAATGTCTATTTAAACGTTTACATAAAAAACATTGACTGTCATGTCAGCTTAAATCTGACACTAGCACACAGTTTTTCATGCAGTTTTAGCTTTATACGGGACCGTTTTCAGACTGCACAGAAAACTGTGTAGTAAACTGCGCCATATAAAGATAGCTTAAGAATATTCGACAGCAGCGCTATACAGGACGTGCCGTAGTTAGTAATTACTGATTTAATTCTGACCTTTCTCAGGCTCGCGAGGGCGCCGACTTCATCCCCATCACGACGTCGGCGTCGGAGCCGGCCGCCGTCGCCGCGGAGACCCGCTCCTCGCACGGGCGGCTGGTGCGCGAGGACGGGGAGGGGGACGCCTCGGACGAGGACCCCGACAGGATCGTGGTGCGGGGCGTCGGCCCGCAGTGCAGCAAGAGGGACGCCATCAGCATGGCCGTCACGGACAACGGTAATGCTGGAAGCTATTCTCGCAACTGTTTCATATTCCGTTCTCTGGAGTCTGTCCCAGCAGACATTTGACAACTAATAGTTTATGCCGATAATTGGGTACTTCCCGATTTTTTATTTTTTATTTAAATAAATTGATTGAAAAGTTACAATATCAAGGGAATTTTTTTAAAATTTTTACGATGTCATATGAATTTTTTAGCGCGGTTTGAAATAGCGCTTTTTCAAATCGCTCGCAAAATCCTTCATTTGGCGCGCATGTGGTGTGACGTCACAGCAATATAGGCGCTCACTTTGTAATGAATTTCACGCCTTTCATGGTGGACGGGTATTACGTCATTAACCAATAACGGGCGTTAAAAGTCACTCGTAATTTCGTGTTTTTAAAACATAAATTTATAAATGAAAACAACATTTTTGATCATTGTGTTTTATATCTTTGGAATTGTAAAAATATACTTTAAATATTTATAACGTTTTTAAGAATATTCGAACCCTATTTTGGTGGTAAAAAAATTAAAAGAAATAATGAAACAAGTTAACAGTTATTTGAACTACCGAAAATGACAACTTCTTTTGTACAGAAAAGCCACGGCTTTTTATCTTTAAAAGTATACAGGGTGTAACAAAACTCAATGTACAAGCGGGAAACCAGTGAATCTACATCATATTTGGAGTCGATTTCGTAGAATAAATTTTTTTATTTGCCCCCTAGTTTTTGAGAAAATTGAGTACGATTTTTTTGCTAATTCTTTTCAAATACGTATTTAGTCAAATTAATACTATTTTAGTGGTGTAGTTACCACCTTTATGTAGGCACCTAGTTGGTGGCCTAATTGTGTGATGTACAAAGTTATGTGGGTGCACAGAATGAGAGCAAGTAAAACAGGGTACTTACGTTTTACACAAAGATTTATTCACGAAACTAAACTACTGAAGTTAACACATTGAAAGAAGGATTCTAATAACTATATTAGGCAAAATAAAATGAAGTTGGTAAATCTAAATTGGCGGTAATTTTGTGTGCCTCGAAGACGCGTGCGGTGAGGTCGGAATCCGGTAGTATTCTCGAAGCCGGTTTGGCCCGTTCGTACGCTCTACGTCGGCGTTCGGCAATGTTCGGCTCGTGCCGTCGTTGTCGACCCGCACACAGCCCCCTTCCAAGTTTTGAAATCTGTTTTTTTCAAAACTGACGCTGTATCACCCTCCTGCCGCTACGCGTTGTGTATGCCGGTTGTTCTGTTGGTGTTTCCGTTTCTGCTGGACTGGCTCGTTCTTCCGCTGTCTGGAACGCCGGCTTGCACCTGTCCAGCGAAACCTTTTTTTGTTCGCCATCCACGTCCAGTGTTACCCCGTCTTTTCCGCCCTGGTGATGACCTTGTAGGGCCCCCTGTAGTTCGGCATCAGGGGTTTGTACACTCTGTCGTCCCTCAGAAACAAGTGTGTGGCTCTCTTTAGTTCCGGGTGGATGAAAACGTTACCTTTATTGTGGTGCTCGACTGGCCTTGGTTTGACGTTTTGCATAAAATTTACCAGTTGCCTAGTGTAGGAGTCCGGGTCAATGTAGTCGTTCGTCTGCTCCAGGATGTCTGCTGGTAACTTTAGTTTGCACCCATACAGCATCTCTGCTACTGAGTGCTCTGCATTCGTGCGCAGTGTGGCCCTCAGCCCGAGTAGTATGGTGCTGATCGATTTTGTCCACGGAACAGGGTGGTGAGCTTTAATGGCCGTCTTCAGCGTTCTATGAAATCGCTCGATCATGCCATTACTTTGTGGATGGTAAGGCGTCGTGTTGGAGTGTGCTATGCCTGATCTGGAACAAAACAAGTTAAAGTCCGTAGACATGAATTGCCTACCCTGATCAGTTATAATTTTCTCCGGTACGCCGTATCTCGCAATCCAGTTGTCCCAGATGGCTCTGATGATTGTGTGGGTCTGGATATCTGCGATAGGGATTACTTCCGCCCATCGAGTGTATCGGTCGATACATGTGAGGCAGTACCTCAGTCCCTCTGATGGTGGAAAAGGTCCGATGAGGTCGACATGGACCACGCAGAATTTCTGTCTCGGCATGTCGATCTTGATGATCGGTGTCCTCGTGTGTTTGTTGACTTTGCTCTTCTGACAGGGTATGCAGGCCTTCGTCCAAGCTGCGCAGTCTGCTTTCATATTTTTCCAGACGCCTCTTTGACTGATGGTCTTGGTCGTGGCGTCGGCTCCTGCATGGTTGAGGTTATGCACTTGGTTGAAGAAAGATCTCTGTAGCGTTTCTGGGATGTACGGTCGCATGTTGCCTTTGTTGAGATCGAAGACGATTTCTTGTCCCTGCATGTTGGTTTTGATCAGGTTCAGAGCAGTGTTCTTGTCGTCCAAGAGTGCGAGTAGTTCGTTGTCCCGCCTTTGTTCTTTATGGATCTTTTCGAACGATATGTTTGCCTCTTGTTCGATCATGTCGATTCTTGATAAGGTATCGGCGACGACGTTGTCTTCTCCTTTTATGTATTTGATGTCCGTGCTGAACTGTGAGATGTAGTCTAGATATCTAAGTTGTCTGGGGCTTTCTTTGTCGTGACTTTTCCTTCGTGAATTGTAGTGGTTTATGGTCCGTGTATATACAGAATTCTCTGCCCTCCAGATAATGTTGAAAGTACCTTACAGTCTCAAAAATGGCTAGTAGTTCCCTGTCGTACGTACTATATGAACACTGAGCCTTGTTCAACTTTTTTGAGAAGAAACTTATCGGTTTGTAGTTGATGCCGTCTGTGGTTTGTTGTAGCACGCCTCCAATTGCGTAATCTGATGCGTCTGTCCACACTGACATCTTGCTGCTTTCCTCTGGGTAGCTAAGCTTAGTGGCGTTGATCAGCGAGTTCTTGACCTCTTCGAAATCGTGTGTAGTGTGACTTCGTTCCACTCTACTTTTCTGTTGTCATTCTTTTTTGCTCCCTTGAGGTAATCGTGTAGTCGTATCAATTTGTGTGCTGCTCGTGGTATGAATCTTCGGTAGAAGTTTCCCATGGCCAAGAATCTTCTCAACTGCTTAATGGTTTCTGGCTTGTTGAGGTTCGTGATGGCTTCCACTTTTGTTGGCGAGGGTCCGATGCCTTCAGCCGAAATTTCATAACCAAGAAATAACAGTGTTTTTCTTGGCAAACTCGCATTTAGATGGGTTTACCACCATTCCGTGGTCTTGAAGTCGCTGGAACAAAGCTTTTAAGTGTTCCACATGTGTTTCTTCGTCTGGTGAAGCGATCAATATATCGTCGATATATGCGTGTACTCCTTCTAGACCTCTTGTGACTTCGTTGATGTGCCGTTGGAATGTTTGCGCAGCGCATGATAGTCCGAATGGCATTCTTACAAATTCAAATAACCCGAATGGTGTGGTTATAGCTGTCTTTTTAAATGTCAGTTTCATTAATTGGAATTTGGTGATATGCTCGTTGTAAGTCAATTTTGGAAAAAATTTTACAGTTACCTAAGTCATTGCATATATCGTGGATATGTGGCAAGGAATAACGATCAGGTACCGTCTGTGCGTTTAAGCTACGGTAATCGCCACAAGGGCGATAAGTACCATCGCTCTTCTTCACCATATGCAATGGAGAGGCCCACTCACTCTTGGAGGGTCTACAAATACCCTTGAGCCACCATGTGATCGAACTCTTGCTTCGCCTGCCTCAGTAGTTCTGGGGACAGCCGACGAGTCTTACACATAACGGGTTTGCCACGGGTATCTATATGGTGGATTGTGTTGTGTTTATCCAGCCCTGCGTATGGTTTATTGATATCTACTAGTTGTGGATACTTCAATATGAGTGAGTGGTACATGTTGGTTTTGTCTGTTAATGATATGGAACATGTTATGTTGTTGTTTGTGGAGATGTCAAATGCTCTGACTATCTTGCCGTTTGTATTGTCTACTAACCGTTTGTTCCTAACATCTACTAACAGGTGGAAGTTGTGGAGAAAATCTGCTCCTATAATAGGGCGTGTCGTATCCGCTATTATAAACTTCCATGTAAACATTTGTTTACATCCCAGATTCAGTGTTACCGTGGTAACTCCGAAATTCTGGATCGTAGTCCCGTTCGCTGCATAGAGAATTAGCTTAGACTTTTCTCCATGGCGTTTGTGTAAAGATCTAGGAATTAATGATATTTCCGATCCGGAGTCAACGAGGTATGACACACCGGTATCACGATCTTTGACAAAGAGACGTGTTGTGTGTGGTTGAATCAGCCGCCTCCGCTATGATTCGACCATCTAGTTTTTTGAAGCTAGATGCGGCGGTTTAAATTCACATGGTGTGACGCATTTCTTAGCTTGATCGCCAAATTTTGTGTGGAAGTAACAAAGAATAGTTTTCTTGTTATTTCCGTTGGCCCTATAGCTTGTTTTGTTGAAATTGTTGTTGTATTTGTTGTTATTGAAATTGTTACTGCTGTTACTTGTTGTGTGTTTGAATCTATTGTTATTGTTGTTGTGACTATGCTGTTTGTTGATTGTGTGAAATAAACTCTCTACCTTATGGGTTAGAGCTTGTACGGACTGTTCTAAACTACAAATGTTATTTTTTATTGTTGGTACCTACTACCGCTACATTATCCTGTGTGTACACCCTGTATTAGGCGATCTGCTATCGTCGCTTGCCTATCCAAGTCATCTTCGCTTATGGCTAAATGTGCTTGGATAGTCTTGGGCAGTTGTTGTATCCACAAGTATTGCAAAACGTCGTTTCGTCTATTTGTAAACCTATTGCTAGCGTCCGCATCTCTCTAAGTAGGCTGGATGGGTTTCGATCCCCAAGCTGTAAGGAAGAAAACAGTTTTTCTCTCCTTCTGTCCTGTGGACAGCCCATGCGTTGGATTATCGCTTCCTTCAGCCTCGTATATTTTGCTCGGTTCGGTTCCATGAGTAAAATATCTGAAACTTGTTCTATGTGCGTTTTGTTCAAGTTTTGACACTAAGTGACTATAACGTGCGTCTTCTGAAACTATGTTTGCCAACTCGAATTGTGCTTCTATCTGTTTAAACCAAAGTTCGATGTTGTTCACCCATAGCTGTGGTAGTTTAACGCTAATTCTATCCGTGTGGCACATGTTGTTTGCTGTGTTGATATTTGTCAAGTCAGTGTTGTCTTTGTTAGCCATTGTTTACAGTTTAAAAATATTCGTTTTAAAAAAAAAAAATATTCAGAAAAATGTATGTAATAATGATTACAGTATAAGTTAAAATATTGAAATAAAAGTATTCAATAATGAGTGTAGTTGTATTAAAAAGTTAAGTTTAAAATTATTAGATTTAAATTTAAATTTAAATTTAAATTTCAAACAAAAAATATTTATTTTTTTTAAATGTCAGAGTCACTATTTGTTATGTATGTACTGTGCAAGTTATAGAAAAGAAAATTAAAAACAGAAAATTTAAATAATTATTTTTACCATACGGCGGAACACATTTTCCAACTATTAGGTATTTGTATTCTCCAAGCCTGAGTGGTCCCCTCGATATTAATATTCCTTTTGATTGTCCGTTGTACAATATATCAAGTTTAAAAATGTTTATGGTAAAACTTCAAATCTGTAACACATAATAACATGCATAGCCTAGGTTAAAAATATAAACATATATAGTACTGTCACACAATATAATGTATATAGAAAAAAAAAAGTATGGATACTAATGTCCACGTACTAAGTTAAACATTCGTCGGCTTAGCCGCCCGAATATCTGTTTGTTTGATAGTTTCAAGTTGTTTACAAAAATAAAATTTTACAAATTGCAAGTATTGTGAACGACTGCGCCAGCTGAAAAATATTTCCGATAAATTTCGCTGGTAAAAAAAAAACTTACTCCCACAGTGCGTTCACAAGGAGAAAACTTTCGGATGCCTACGTCACGCTTGTCTCGCCATATAATATTTGTCAAAAATAATTATGTACCGGATTTTTGAAGAAAAAATCAAAATTTAAGAACTATAAATAAAAATTATTTTCCGGTACCTTGTAAGTACCTCTACTCAATCTGGCACCCTATGTAAATGTTCGTGTGAATTGTTTGTGTGTTCGACTCAAGAAAAAAAAAAAAAAAAAAAATAAAATTTATATGTGTTGTAGGAATGTATTACTCGGCGTGCGATTTTTGGTGAGCGAGTCGCTCGAACGTATTATATTATGTTTGTTTATAATAATTTTAGTTAAATTATGAATCACCTGTTGAATTTAATCCCGGCCGAGTAATATTGTTAAGAAATTAATCACTGATTATTAACTTCAGTAGTTTAGTTTCGTGAATAAATCTTTGTGTAAAACGTAAGTACCCTGTTTTACTTGCTCTCATTCTGTGCACCCACATAACTTTGTACATCACGTCGGGGTCACCACTTTAGTGGTGTAGTTACCACCTTTATGTAGGCACCTAGTTGGTGGCCTAATTGTGTGATGTACAAAGTTATGTGGGTGCACAGAATGAGAGCAAGTAAAACAGGGTACTTACGTTTTACACAAAGATTTATTCACGAAACTAAACTACTGAAGTTAACACATTGAAAGAAGGATTCTAATAACTATATTAGGCAAAATAAAATGAAGTTGGTAAATCTAAATTGGCGGTAATTTTGTGCCTCGAAGACGCGTGCGGTGAGGTCGGAATCCGGTAGTATTCTCGAAGCCGGTTTGGCCCGTTCGTACGCTCTACGTCGGCGTTCGGCAATGTTCGGCTCGTGCCGTCGTTGTCGACCCGCCACACTATCCATAAATAAAACATAATTAAAAAAACGCGTTTTAATAAGAATTTGAGCAATTTTACTTCATCTGCCATACTTATGAATACTTTTGAGAGAAGAAAAAAAGATTATCTTCAAGCTCCGATTAAAAAGTCATATTATACAATCGTCTCCAAATACGATGTAGATTCATCAGTTTTCGGGTTGTACATCGAGTTTTGTTACGCTGAAATAAACTACTGTGAAATAATAATACACTAAATGAAATAAAGAAATAAAATAAAAGTAAATAAATAAAATATTCAAACATTAGAAAATAGAAGAATATTAAATGATTTGCCCTTTCTGTTCAAAGTATTAAAATCTATGTTTGATTGTGTTCAACTAACAAATTTAATTAGTATACGAGTGCCTGGTCGAGTTACCTGTAGTAATACACTATTTTACTGTAGCCAATCATCGACCAATTACAGTGCTAACTCACCGATACGAAGAATGCACAGTATACTAACAATATTGATGTTTTCAACACAAATCTAGTGCATTTTAGGGAACAGTGTCTGGACGCCATCTCTGGCGGTAATGAATAGCTACCTACTGTGCAATCATTTCAAAATGTCTATGTAAAAGCCCTTTGGGCGTAAAAACAACAATAAAAAATAAGAAAATAAAATGGCTTGCACACACTAAGACAATATTTTATTCAACATTTTGTTTTTTTAAGGTTCGGACTTGGACAGTGGAGGGGAGGAGTGGGAAACGCAACAGATCCGAAAGGCCGTAACTCACAGTCAGGTACGAACCAAAATCATTTACTTGTGGTTGACTTTTGCTGTGCTAAGGGTGAGATATCTAGCCCTGTACTCCTACCTAGTCATCACACTTCCTTTTCTACAAAATCATCGCTGTCAGTCCAGGCTGCAAGACTATGGAACCATTTACCACGGGATGTGAAAGATGCACCCTCCTTATTTGGTTTCAAGAAACATCTGAAGCATTACTACCTCTCCCCAAAACTTTAAAACATCCTTCATTCATCCTCTTCCCTATCCCTTCCCTTCCTTCCTCTATTCCATTTTCCGATGTCATATTATTTATTACCAACCCTTATGTATGGAAGTGAAGCATGGAGTTGGAAAAATAAGGACGAAAGTAGATTGAATGCAGTTGAAATGCGATCTCTGTGTGGTAAGACTATGTATGATAGGTGCACTAATGTTGAAATTAGAGCAGAGTGCGCGGCTGAGATAAGCATTATCGACAAAATTAAGAAAGGTCTTTTACGTTGGTTCGGTCATGCGGAGCGAATGGATGATGAAAGAACGGCTAAAAAAATATATGACGCGACTGTGCCTGGATGTAGAAGTCGAGGAAGGCCGAGAAAGACAACCTGGCATGATCAAGTAAAACAAGTGGGCATGTAAGAAGTCGGAATAATCGACGTGCGTGCATGGGGAGATGTATGAATGTAGAGGAAGCAAGAGAAGTATGCCAGGACAGAGTGGTGTGGCGTTCTATCCTCTTCGGGGAAATGGCGTTATGGTTAGTTATTTAGTTAGTTAGTTAGTTATATTATTTTTTGAATTTTTAGATAATGGCCGCTCAACAAGAAACCTACTATGGGAATAGTTACGTTATGCCGAGCATACAACATATCGCAGGTAAAATTTCTACTCTCTTTATTTATTTTATATGTTTTGAATATACATTGGTTAATCCGCAGCGTTGCGTATTACAGACGGCGCCGAGATCAACCCGTTCTCCGTGGGGCCGGGGGCCGCGGGCGAGGCGGCGCTCCGGGAGCACCTGCGCCCCCTGGCGGCCCCCGGGGCGGAGATCACCGCGCCGCACCACCTCGCCACCGCCCTGCAGCAGAGGTGAATTCCGCCATTATTATTATCGAGGGATATTAGTGGGTACATACGGAGTTCTGGTACCAACCCTTATGCATGGTAGTGAAGCGTGGTGTTGGAAAAACAAGGATGAAAGTAGACTGAATGCTGTTGAAATTCGATCTATGTGTGGTAAGACTATGTATGATAGGTGTACAAATGTCCAAATTAGAGCAGAGTGCAAGGCTGAGATAAGCATCATCCACAAAATTAACCTTTTACGATGGTTCGGTCATGTGGAGCGAATGAGTGATGAAAGAACGGCTAAAAGAAGTTAAAATGCAAGTGTGCCTGGATGTAGAAGCCGCAGAAGGCCGAGAAAGACAACCTGGCATGACCAAGTACGACAAGTACTTGAAAGTGGACATGTACGAATGTAGAGGAAGCGAGGGAAGTGTGTCAGGACAGAGTGGTATGGCGTTCTATCCTCTGCATACAGGGAAATGGCGTGATGATTAGTTAGTTACCCCCTTTTTGGTCATTAGTTACATCTGCCTCCTGCTCAACCGCCACTACATTAAAGCGGAGAATATAGTGCGCCTCAGATCGGTCTCTACACGGGTGGTTGTAATTACTCATAAATAAATAATGATCGGGTTAGAAACTAACATCCCTACCACTGTTAATTTGGGCCGACTCTGGTTGGTTTGGGTGATGGAAACAATGACAATTATAATACATAAGCCGAGACAGTGGTAGGGGTACAATGAAAGCATTTGTTCGCGTACATAATCGTAAATTCATCCATATTTTTATCACACTAACAATCTTAAAATCGCGGTTTAGCTTGTTGAAAAAATCGGTAGAGTTGGCTGGACTGAAAAAAGACTCAATAGTCTTTAAAGCAGTCTAGGGAAAGGGTGGGGCTTTCATTGTAAGTGCGCCTCAGATCTTAGAAATTAATAGAAATTATACAAAACTTGTAGTACAACCCAATAACAAGTGAATCTACATCTTATTTGAAGTCCAATATGTATTATGACTTTTTTAATCTGAGCATAAAAGCTTTCTAAGTACGGCAGATTAAGTAAAATTGAACAGACTCTTATTAAAATGAAATTTTTTTACAATTTGACATCTCAACAGAGACGAGAAATTTGGAAGGGAATATGGATATTTAGGCGTTTTCAGGGCTTGTGACCTGTCATTGGCCGGGTTAAGTGGCCACTTGATGTATTACAACATTCCCCATTTCACCTAGTATTTGATGTCCATATCTGCCAATATACAGTAAAATGGCGCGACGCTTCTCATGTGTCTGTCATCCACTGAGAAAATTGCTAAGCATTTTAGCAGAAACCTTTATGATTGCAAGTGAGACTCTTACCGTTTCACATGTGAAGCGTCGCGTGAAGCGTCGCGCTGTATATTGGCAGATATGGATCTCAAATACTAGGTGAAATGGGGAATGTTGTAATACATCAAGTGGGCACTTAACCCGGCCCATGACAGGTCACAAGCCCTGAAAACGCCTAAATATCCATATTCCCTTCCAAATTTCTCGCCTCTGTTGAGATGTCAAATTGAAATTATTAGCCCGTAATTGGTGAAATCCAGTTTTTGTCTACAAGTATTTGGACACACTCAAAATGTTGTTTATGAATTTTTTTTTGTTTGTTTTCTAAATGGATACTATTAATTTGACGAAATAAATTATATTTGATAACAATCTGTGAAAATTTCTCAAAAATAAATCAACTTCGACAAAATGGTATAATGCACCTCAGATCTTTAAAATTACATTAAAAAACCCGTCTGTTCCCAGGTTGGACTTGCTTCGCACGAACCAGCAATCCCGGCGCGACGAGCTGGCGAAGATGGGAGTTGAGCTGTCGCAGCTTGAGGCCAAGCGGGAGGCGAGCGCCCGCCGCGCGCCGCAGCTCGCCTCGCGCTACGAGTTCTACCAGCGGCTGCGCGCGTACCTCACCGACCTCGTCGAGTGCCTGGACGAGAAGGTGAGCCCCTTACTCACTTTTCTGTACATATAATTTATTTGTAGTAATCTTATGATGAGAATATTTTTCTTCCTTTTTTTAGCCTATTTTTGTTACTACCTGTGAGAACCTCTAATTGGTCTACTCTGTTTTCTTTTAATGTTTATTATAATGATTATTTGACTGTTGGTTTTCCTATAAATAAATAAATATTTGGAGCCGATTTTGTAGAATTAAATATTTTGATTAGACCCCTTAGTTTTCGAGAAAATTTTGTAAATAAAAACTGGCATTGAAATTCCCTTGAATTGGGTTGTTCCCGATAGCATGAATATCCTTGAAAACGTTATAAATATTTAAAGTATATTTTTACAATTCCAACGATATAAAACACAATGATCAAAAATGTTGTTTTCATTTATAAATTGATGTTTTAAAAACACGAAATTACGAGTGACTTTTAACGCCCGTTATTGGCTAATGACGACATACCCGTCCATTATGAAAGGCGGGAAATTCATTACGAAGTCAGCGCCCATATTGATGTGACGTCACACCGCATGCGTGCCAAATGGAGGATTTTGCGAGCGATTCGAAAAAGCGCTAGAAAATTCATATGACATCGTAAAAATTAAAAAAAAAAAAAAGTTGATATTGTTATTTTTCAATCAATTTTTTGAAATAAAAAATAGAAAATCGGAAAGAACCCAATTCAGTGATATGCATTTCAAATCTTTGGAAGTAATTTGTCAATATTGTAAACACAAGCAAAAAATATATCGGCTATTTGCTATTTGCATTCTATGACTAGGATTCACCGGTTTCCCGCTTGTACAGGGAGTTTGGTTACAGCATTATTTGTTTGTCGCAGATGCCGGCCCTGTGCGCTCTGGAAGCGCGGGCCATGACCCTCCACAAGAGGAAGGCGGCCTTCCTCACCGAGCGGCGGAGGGCCGACGTGAGGGACCAGGCCCAGGAGGTCATGCAGCCCAACCAAGGTACTGTGCAAGGTGTGGCATGATCAGGTACAACAGGTGCTTGGAAGCGGTCATGTGAAATGTCGGTATAATCCACGTGCGTTAATTGTATATTACAATTAATGGTGCCTTAAAGTCGGTAGTATCTAAAAAGTGCTTATCAAAAGAGGCTAAATTGGCAGTGCATAATGGAGTTCTGGTACCAACATATCGGTATCTTGAATGTTAAGACTGTACAATGACATAGAAAAACATTTAAAAATTGATGTATTCAATGATAGATGTGGTAAATTCAAGAGGAACTTGAAATCGTTTTTTAACCTCTGATCGAACATATTAATGCAAACTACTTAAAGCTTTTTAAACCTGTAAATTGTGTACGAGAATAAATAATGCTGTGTAATTCTGTAATTGACGTGCAATAAAACCGTGTATGTAATTATTATGATAAAATGTTAAATGATAGATATAGTCACATTGTAGAGTTACCTGTAATTAAATAAATAAATAAATAAGACACTTATGTATGGAAGCCAAGCATGGAGTTGGAAAAATAAGGATGAAAGTAGATTGAATGCAGTGGAAATGCGATCTCTGCGTGGTAAGACTTTGTATGATAGGTGCACTAATTTTGAAATTAGAGCAGAGTGCAAGGCTGAGATAAGCATTATCGACAAAATTAAGAAAGGTCTTTTACGAGCGAATGGATGATTAAAGAACGGCTAAAAAAATATATGATGCGACTGTGCCTGGATGTAGAAGTCGAGGAAGGCCGAGAAAGACATGGCATGATCAAGTTAAACAAGTGCTTGAAAGTGGGCGTGTAGGAAGTCTGAATAATCGACGATGTATCAATCGGAATAATCGAATCGTGCATGAGAAGATGTATGAATGTGGAGGAAGCAAGAGAAGTATGCCAGGACAGAGTGGTGTGGCGTTCTATCCTCTCTGCGTGATGGTTAGTTAGTTAGTTACATTTCATTATTATTATGATTATAGACAGGCAGCTTTTGCTGGCGTCTATATCTTGTGTACTGCTTCTTGTCTGCCTTCTGCATCTACTGACCGTAGTGAGGAGTGGACAACTAGGCCTGCCAACTTGTTCCACCCTACTGGGAAGGAAGTTTCCCTATATCTTGTGTACTGCTTCTTGTCTGCCTTCTGCATCTACTGACCGTAGTGGAGTGGACAACTAGGCCTGCCAACTTGTTCCACCCTACTGGGAAGGAAGTTTCCCTATATCTTGTGTACTGCTTCTTGTCTGCCTTCTGCATCTACTGACCGTAGTGGAGTGGACAACTAGGCCTGCCAACTTGTTCCACCCTACTGGGAAGGAAGTTTCCCTATATCTTGTGTACTGCTTCTTGTCTGCCCTCTGCATCTACTGACCGTAGTGGAGTGGTCAACTAGGCCTGCCAACTTGTTCCACCCTACTGGGAAGGAAGTTTCCCTATATCTTGTGTGTACTGCTTCTTGTCTGCCTTCTGCATCTACTGACCGTAGTGGAGTGGACAACTAGGCCTGCCAACTTGTTCCACCCTACTGGGAAGGAAGTTTCCCTATATCTTGTGTACTGCTTCTTGTCTGCCTTCTGCATCTACTGACCGTAGTGGAGTGGACAACTAGGCCTGCCAACTTGTTCCACCCTACTGGGAAGGAAGTTTCCCTATATCTTGTGTACTGCTTCTTGTCTGCCTTCTGCATCTACTGACCGTAGTGGAGTGGACAACTAGGCCTGCCAACTTGTTCCACCCTACTGGGAAGGAAGTTTCCCTATATCTTGTGTACTGCTTCTTGTCTGCCTTCTGCATCTAACTGGTTGACCGTAGTGGAGTGGACAACTAGGCCTGCCAACTTGTTCCACCCTACTGGGAAGGAAGTTTCCCTATACCTTGTGTTCTGCTTCTTGTCTGCCTTCTGCATCTACTGACCGTAGTGGAGTGGACAACTAGGCCTGCCAACTTGTTCCACCCTACTGGGAAGGAAGTTTCCCTATATCTTGTGTTCTGCTTCTTGTCTGCCTTCTGCATCTACTGACCGTAGTGGAGTGGACAACTAGGCCTGCCAACTTGTTCCACCCTACTGGGAAGGAAGTTTCCCTATATCTTGTGTACTGCTTCTTGTCTGCCTTCTCATCTAACTGGTTGACCGTAGTGGAGTGGACAACTAGGCCTGCCAACTTGTTCCACCCTACTGGGAAGGAAGTTTCCCTATATCTTGTGTACTGCTTCTTGTCTGCCTTCTGCATCTACTGACCGTAGTGGAGTGGACAACTAGGCCTGCCAACTTGTTCCACCCTACTGGGAAGGAAGTTTCCCTATATCTTGTGTACTGCTTCTTGTCTGCCTTCTGCATCTACTGACCGTAGTGGAGTGGACAACTAGGCCTGCCAACTTGTTCCACCCTACTGGGAAGGAAGTTTCCCTATATCTTGTGTTCTGCTTCTTGTCTGCCTTCTGCATCTACTGACCGTAGTGGAGTGGACAACTAGGCCTGCCAACTTGTTCCACCCTACTGGGAAGGAAGTTTCCCTATATCTTGTGTACTGCTTCTTGTCTGCCTTCTGCATCTAACTGGTTGACCGTAGTGGAGTGGACAACTAGGCCTGCCAACTTGTTCCACCCTACTGGGAAGGAAGTTTCCCTATATCTTGTGTACTGCTTCTTGTCTGCCTTCTGCATCTACTGACCGTAGTGGAGTGGACAACTAGGCCTGCCAACTTGTTCCACCCTACTGGGAAGGAAGTTTCCCTATATCTTGTGTACTGCTGCTTCTTGTCTGCCTTCTGCATCTACTGACCGTAGTGGAGTGGACAACTAGGCCTGCCAACTTGTTCCACCCTACTGGGAAGGAAGTTTCCCTATATCTTGTGTACTGCTTCTTGTCTGCCTTCTGCATCTACTGACCGTAGTGGAGTGGACAACTAGGCCTGCCAACTTGTTCCACCCTACTGGGAAGGAAGTTTCCCTATATCTTGTGTACTGCTTCTTGTCTGCCTTCTGCATCTACTGACCGTAGTGGAGTGGACAACTAGGCCTGCCAACTTGTTCCACCCTACTGGGAAGGAAGTTTCCCTATATCTTGTGTACTGCTTCTTGTCTGCCTTCTGCATCTACTGACCGTAGTGGAGTGGACAACTAGGCCTGCCAACTTGTTCCACCCTACTGGGAAGGAAGTTTCCCTATATCTTGTGTACTGCTTCTTGTCTGCCTTCTGCATCTACTGACCGTAGTGGAGTGGACAACTAGGCCTGCCAACTTGTTCCACCCTATTGGGAAGGAAGATTCTCTTGGGGTTGAGGTGGAACTGGGGAGGATAGAGCTTCCAGTTGTGGCCCCTAGGTTGGTGTTGGGATTCAGCTGATATATCTCGTGCAGGGGGCAGTCGTAGTAATCATTTAGTATCTTGTAAGTTTCAATTAAATCCCCTCTCTTCCGTCGCTCTTCCAATGAGTCCTAGTTCTTTTAATCTACCGTGATATGACGTATTGCTATAGCTTTTTCAAATTCTCTAGTGCCTCATCCCAGGGAGAGAGTTATGGAAGCAGTTGCTAGTCACATGACAGTGCACGCTCTTAATGATGTTGTAATTTCCTTCTGCAGGTAAGGACGAGGAGAGGAGCCGGCGGATAGCGGAGCGCGAGGGGCGGCGCCTGCGCAGGCGGCGGGCGCGCGAGCACGCGGGGCCCCACGGGGCGCCGCACCGCGACGGGGACTCCAGCGACGACGAGCTGCCGCAGCCGGAGATCGCCGCCTACCGTACCACGCAAGGTAAGCCAGAAATAAATCAATAATGCTATTCCAGGCATAACTACATGAATAGAAGAATATTAAATGATTTGCTCTTAACTACGTCAACTAACAAATTTAACTAGTATACGAGTGCCTGGTTGTGTTACCCGTAGTAATGCACTATTTTACTGTAGCCAATCATCGACCAATTGGGTTCTTCCCGATTTTTTTATTTTATTTAAAAAAATTGATTGAAAAATTACAATATCAAGGAATTTTTTTTTTAATTTTTACGATGTCATATGAATTTTCTAGCGCGGTTTGAAATAGCAATTTTTTAAATCGCTCGCAAAATCCTCCATTTGGCGCGCATGCGGTGTGACGTCACAGCAATATAGGCGCTCATTACGGAACGAATTTCACGCCTTTCCTCGTTATTAGCCTCATTCGTCATTAAAACATAAATTTATAAATGAAAACAAAATTTTTGATTATTGTGTTTTGTATAGTTGGAATTGTAAAAATATACTTTAAATATTTATAACGTTTTTAAGGATATTCACGCTATGGGGAAGAACCCTATTACACTGATACGAAGAATGCACGCACTGGCTAACAAGTATACTAACAATATTGATGTTTTCAACACAAATCTAGTGCATTTTAGGGAACAGTGTCTGGATGCCATCTCTGGCGGTAATGAATAGCTACCTACTGTGCAATCATTTAAAAATGTCTATGTAAAAGCCCTATGGGCGTAAAAATAATGAAATAAAATAAATAAATAAAATAACACGTTCCCTACTTCCCAAACATGTTTTGTTTACAATGATAATTTGTCACTTTCAGAACAAATACTTGAAGAGGCCGGCGCTCTGTTCTCCGACACCCTGGACGAGTTTGCGTCGCTGGGGGCCGTGCTGCGGCGCATGGAGGAGTGGCGGCGCCACGACCACGCCGCGTACGTGGAGGCCTACGCGGGCCTGTGCCTGCCCAAGCTGGCCGGACCCTTCCTGCGCCTGAAGGTGACTATCAACCAGCACTGATCGTTCATCATTACATTTATGAATGCTATTCTAGCAATAAAGAGATACATTTCCCTTTCAGTTATTACTATGGAATCCTATAGCGGATGAAAACGCCGTGGATTGGGAAAAAATGCAGTGGTATCGGTACGTATTTTTTATTAATATTTTTATTTTATTTTTATTTATAACTTTTTTTTCAAAAAGAAAAATTTTTGTTTACAAAGTAATACAATAAAGACACATACATTAAAAAAAAATATCAAAAATCCCACCAAGGCATAGCCTGTTTGTGGGTATACACGTGGCAAAAGAGAAAAATAAAGTCATGTAAAAATGGAAAAAATAACAGATAATGTAAACAAGATAGTTAAAAAAATGAATACAAGATATTGGTATCTTTATACCGGAAGAAGAAGAGGGGAAATAATAATAATATATAAAATAAAAAATGACGTAGATTATGTTATTGTTATGGTCTTTATAGTAAGAATGATTCTACCTTTACACTGTGTATCCAACTTTGTGTTAATTTTTTAAAAGATGAAAAATTTTGGAAAATCTGACAATGCCATTTTATTGTCAGTTAAAAAAGAATTAATTAAACTGGGGGCAATAAAATGTGCATGTCTCTGAGCAAGTCGTGATTTACAATGTGGAATTTCTAGCACTCGGATTCTTCTTTGACTAGACCTATTTGAGCTTCTAGCAAAAAAGTTTTGGTGCCTAAATACATAATTTAAACATTGCAATAAATATATTAGTCTAATATCCATTAGATTTGCTTCCTGAAACAATTGGAGGGAGTATAACATAATAAACTCAAATCTAGATTGCGTCAAACAAGTTTTCACTTGTTTTTCGGCGTGTTTCTTCTATTGAGTTTACTTTCGGTGACTAGGTTTCCACAAGAGCGATCCCTAGGTACATGGCATCTCTAGGGGTATCCCAACAGAGACAGAGAAACCCTGGAAACGAATGTTGATTATCTAGGCGTTTACAGGGCTTATGACCTGTCATTGGCCACTTGATGTACCTTCAGTGTACTAAATATCGGGAATTTGTCAATAAAACAAAAAATACAAATTATTCATCTTAATTTATTTTATCGCCTTCAAAGTAGGCCCCATCGCTTGCAATACAACATCTCCAACGCTTCACCCAGTCTTCCATACATTTTTCATAGGCTATTTGCGGTATGGCCTTTAGCTCATTCAGCGAATTTTCTTTTATGGCTTCTATCGACTCAAAACGTTTTCCTCGAAGTGGTAATTTTAACTTGGGAAGTCAGACGGAGCCATATCAGGTGAATACGGTGCTGTCGAGAACTTTTTGCTAAAAACTCTTTCACTATAATGGCTGTGTGTGATGGTGGATTATCATGGTGCAGCATCCATGAGTTGTGTGGCCACAAATCTGGACGTTTTCGGCAGATACTCTCACGCAAACGCTTCATGACGCCTAAATAATATTCCACATTCACTGTTTCTCCCTCTGGAAGGATTGGGAGTGAACCACACCACGGTAGTCAAAAAAAAAAAACTGTCAGCATCACCTTGATTTTGGAGCGACTTTGCCGCGGTTTTTTTTTGGTTTCGTCTCGTTTTCGAGACGCCATTCTGAAGACTGTTGGCTTGTTTGCATGTCGTACTCATAAACCCGTCTCGTCGCCAGTTATTTTACGTTTCATAAAGGTCGGATCCGTAGAAGCTCGGGAAACCATGTCTTCAGCGACATGCTTTCGCTGCGCTTTTTGAACAAAAATCGCCGAGAACTCAAAACTATGACCAACAAAAAGTGTAGTTTAAAACAAATTAAATGACAGATCCCGCTCAAAATTTGCGCGCTAAATCAGTACAGTGCTACCAACATGCAGTAAAAAAATTAGAACGACCTCTTTTACACGGGTCTTTTTATTGACATATTCCCGATACTTTTTACACAGAGTAGTATTACAATATTCCCCATTCCGCCCATCAGCTGATAACCATACATGACAAATTTCGGAACTTCTATTAGTATGAATTATCCTGCCACGTTTCACTTTACAAGTGTGTTTTTTCTCACTGGTGACATCTGTTGAGAAGATTGTTAAGCATTTTTGGCAATCAATCTTTATTGGTGTAGGTAAGGCTCGTCCGTTTCAACATTCGTTACCAGAGTTTCTCTGTCGGGATATCAATAATATCGTGGGTATACTGGCAAAAAACGTTAACTCTAATATACCTGTTTTGAGAAATCAAGCATTTAAGTTTTTTTTTTTCCAATTTTTTTTTATATTTTTTTATTCTATTGCATTATGAGTTGAAACTTTAATTATTTCTCATTTTTTCAAACATGTAATTAATTTTCATACTTAGAAAACTTTTATTGTTAATAGCAGTATTTCTTTTTTTATTTTAGAGAAAAAAAGAAATATGATTTTAGGTTAGGTACTTCAGAAAAAAAAGCGCTTTATAAGTTATCCAAAATTTGTGTTTCTGCCGATTGTAGAGCTTTTAAAACTTAACAATACTGCATCATTAAATCCAAACAGCATATTTTCGAGTTAGCGTTTTTTGCCAGTATACCCACGATATGTGATATTAGCCCAGCATCCAGTAACTTGTCTACAAGTATTTGTACACATTCAAAATGTTGTTAAAGAGAAATATATTTCATATAAACATTTTGTTTATTTTATTTTATTCGGGATACAAACAGATGTAAAACATAATATAATTAAAACTAATAATTAACAATAACATGCCTGCCATCCAATTATATGTATCTGCAAGTAACTTTAAAACAGTTATAAGAATCTACTTATAATGTAAATAAATATTTGTCATCCTAAGTCTGCAAGTTTTTGAGTTCCTTTATATATTAGTTATATGGGGTGTTAAACATATCTAAGCTATTAAATTGATCATCAAACGCCTTACAAATTCGAGGAATTGTAGAATATTTTCGGTGATTTGTTTTAACTTTAGGTATATGAAAAAGTTTAGGCAGTCTAGTTGGTCTGGAAGGGACCCGGAAAGAGAGTAGATTAATTAATTCTGGTGAGTCAAATTTGTTATTTACAATTTTATAAAGCAAACTCTGATCATTGATATTTCTTCTAAGTGCAAGGGATTCAAGGTTATGAAACTTTAATGAGTCTAAATAATTAGGGATACGCAAATGAAATTAATCTTAACTGATCTGACAAAAAATCCTGAATATTAAATCTGCTTTGACTTAATTCCTTTTTCTTTTCACTGAATTATCCAATTTACGATCGGATTGCACAAAAAAACTTCTCAGATGTATAATGTAAAATTTAACTTGAGATATGCCTCCGACAGAGGTCTGATGCTGTACGGACTATCGGAGGATGGAGAGCGCCAGGAGACGGAGACCAGCCTGGCGGCGGACCCCGACATCAGCCTGATCCCAAACATTGTCATGAAGATCATCATTCCTAAACTGACAGGTTATTATTATTATTATTATTGAATATTAGGCGAGCAGCTTAAAGCTGATATGCCTAAATCGGACAGTTAGTTAGGTTTAAACTTGTCCAGTCCATTCTTAAACCCGTTCACACTATTCGCAATGACCAGCTCCATGCGGTAGCCCGTTCCAGCTATCTACCACCCTGTTGCTCAGGAAATGCTTTCTTGGGTTCTGATTAAACCGGGTAACCTTCTCCAGCTTAAGGTTGTGGCCTATTATTATCTCCTACCAATTTTTATTTCTCCCCGTAATTTAACATTAGAGCAATAATTTATTTATCTCCTATAACAAATAAAATATTTAAAAAATAAGACGATGCAAACACGCATCTAGTGGATATCTAAGATGTGTTAAAAAAAACATAGCCATAATGTTAAATTCCAGGGAGAAAATCGAGGAATACGTTTGTATGGGAAGCGGCCGCAAGTCACGTGGTGGAGTATGCTTTTAAGCCAAATCTTCTTCAAATTCTTGTCACAAGATTAGCAAATGAACAAAATTTAAAGTTATTTAGGGCTAAGTGTAAAAAATATATGTGAGAAATATTTGTGTAGATATTATATCATGGCTAAATTGAATTAATAATAATGATAGGACAAGAATAGTTGGGAAAAAAATAAATTAAGTGTAATGTAATAACATTAGTCTATGTAAAAATTATACAGTAATAAATAAATATAATAAGAAAAACAATAATAAATAAATGTTAGGTTTGTTGTTAAAGTTATCAGCACAATCGGTTTGTTTTCCAGAGCTGGTGGAGGGCACATGGGACCCCATGTCGGGGGCGCAGTCGCGACGGCTGGCGGGGCTGATGCGGCGCGCGGGGGCCCTGCCCGGCGCCGGCCCGGGGGCGCGCGCCCTCGCCGCCCTCGGGGAGGCGGTGCTGCAGCGCGCACGTCTCGCCCTGCAGCACGACGTGTTCATCCCCATACTGCCGGCCAGGTGAGGCCAACGATGAAAGCCCCACCCTTTCCCTAGACTGCTTCAAAGACTATCGAGCCTTTTTTCAGTCCAGCCAACTCTAACGATTTTTTCAACAAGCTAAACCGCGATTTTAAGATTGTTAGTGTGATAAAAATACGGATGAATTTACGATTATGTACGCGAACAAATGTTTTCATTGTACCCCTACCACCGTCTCGGCTTATGTATTATAATTGGCATTGTTTCCATCACCCAAACCAACCAGAGTCGGCCCAAATTAACAGTGGTAGGGATGTTAGTTTCTAACTAACTAACTAACCATCACGCCATTTCCCCGAAGGGGTAGGTAGAGAGGATAGAACGCCACACCACTCTGTCCTGGCACACTTCTCTTGCTTCCTCCACATTCATACATCTTCTCATGCACGCACATCGATTATTCCGACTTCTTACATGCCCACTTTCAAGCACTATCATTATTTATTAGTAATTGGTAATTATAACCACCCGTGTGGAGACCGGCATCCCGCCTCGCCAGGCCCCCCATCCCAGACAACTACCCGTGCATCCGGGTCTCAGTGGAGGGGCGATTAGGGAAAAGAGGGGAGGGGACAGAACGCAGGTGTGCACCTCACACTATCATCCTATCATCCTAGGTGAGGCCCTTTAGACTTGTTGTATGATACTGTAATGTGATGTTTTACGGTGTCTAGTATCGCGTCGGGGAAAGGCGCCAGTTTCCTGAAGAGGCAGTGCGCGCGCGGCGCCCGCTTGCTGGGCAGCCTGTGCGCGCTGCACGGCACCCTGTCCGACCCGCTGCTGGGCCCCCTGGCGCTGGGAGCCCTGCTGCAGCGCTACCTGCTGGCCGGCGTGCGCTGCTGCCCCCCGGGTGAGCGACAATCTCCACATTTTTACTTTCCATTTATATTTCCAATGCCACTGTGTAAGCGGCCATGTTGTTTCCTTCTTGTAGCCATCAGATTAAAGTATCACTGTGCTGAGCCAATCTTTGCTCCAGTGTCTGAGAGTGTGTTTCTAGAGACAATTCCGCAGAGCAACTCCACTAACATAGTTATCCTATCAAATCGTATAGTTTTCCCATTTCCTAGCCTCTGGAGCAATAGACTCTCCGGAAGTACTATCTAAACTTTCCATAAATATTCCCCGTAAAACCCTTCGTATCAACCCTCTTCTTAATACCCCTCTGGTACATACTAACTATAGAAAAAACTTGCATATATGGCGAGCCTCCAATAACTTTAATAAAATATCTAAAACATTGAATACAGATTTATTTGAGAATAACCATGGTGATGTGCGGCGTTTGCTTTCCGAGTGAAATCACACTTTGTTGATTTTCATCTTTCATTAGTCATCTTTTCTAACAATTTGACATCTCAACAGAGACGAGAAATTTGGAAGGGAATATGGATATCTAGGCGTTTACAGGGCTTATGACCTGTCATTGGCTGGGTTAAGTGGCCACTTGATGTATTACGTATTAAGTATTTGGACACACTCAAAATGTTGTTTATCTTTTCTAACTTTTAACTCACTTTTATGTACATATAATTTATTTGTAGTAATCTTACGATGAGAATATTTTTCTTTCTTTTTTACCTATTTTTGTTACTACCTGTGAAAACCTCTAATAGGGTTCTTCCCGATAGCATGAATATTCTTAAAAACGTTATAAATATTTAAAGTATATTTTTACAACTCCAACGACATAAAACACAATACTCTAAAATTTAGTTTTTATCAATAAATTTATGTTTTAAAAACACGAAAATACGAATAATTTTTAACGCCCGTTATTGGCTAATGACGTCATACCCGTCCACCGTGAAAGGCGTGAAATTCATTCCGTACTGAGCGCCTATACTGCTGTGACGTCACACCGCATGCGCGCCACATGGAGGATTTTGCGAGGGATTTGAAAAAGTGTTATTTCAAACCGCGCTAGAAAATTCATATGACATCGTAAAAATTAAAAAATCGGAAAGAACCCCATAGGTCTACTCTGTTTTTTTTTTAAATGTTTATTACAATGATTATTTGACTGTTGGTTTTCCTATAAATAAATAAACATTGTGACAGCAATACTAATCTTAGCTACCCACACTATTCTCTCTCTACACTATGCTGCGGGCCCGCTATATCTATTACCACGTTCCCGTTTGCAGTGTACGGAGCCGAGCTGTGCTGGGCCATGAGCAGCTGCCTGCCGCGCTCATGGGACCGCAGCTCCCCGCCGCTGCAGCAGTTCCTGGCGTGCTGCCGGGAGGTGCTGGCGGCCCTCACCGACAACCCCCTGCACTTGTGAGTGTCCTCAATACTATACTTGAATATATATTTTGAAATAATAATGAAAAGTGTGAAATAAATAGTTCTCACTTACGAAAGAATTGTATTTTATGTTATTTTCTTATCTGTTAGGATTTCAAATATGTATTTTTAATTTTCAGAAAAGCTGTTGAACAAATTAGAGCGACGATAGCAATTCTTCAAACAAGTTCTACTACATAGTATATGGATGAACTATACTGCAAATGTTGACTAAATTACGTCTAGAAACGGGCGCAGTAATGTTGGCTGTGTGAATGCCGTCTGCGGGGCAGGAGTAACTTGTTAATGCCATTGTAATAAGCTCTTCAAACTATAATCTACTGGTCCAACCCGCTTAGCGATACATAGCTCCGTTACAAAGTTAGCCAGTGATATAAACAGTATGTACATCTCACAAGACATTTTGTTGGTCAGTGGTTTGGCCATTACTGATACTCTCTGGTGATAGGTAGTTCGAATTCCTTCCGAAATTTATTCCCTACCTTCATCTATTCCATTCCGATTTGTCACCTGTTTTCCAACTCCAATTTAGTCTCGAAAAACCGCTCAGCGCTGCAGCATTACCTCAAACTCGTCATCATCCGTTCTTCCTGTTAAATCCAAGACCTGTTCTTCCCTCGTTCATTCCCATCAAAATCCCCTCGTCATACTCGCTCCATCTCCAAGCTTCCAGAAACCAATTCCCGAAACCCCCCTCGGTGAAAGTGAGTAATAGTGTGCTGTGTCCCGCCGCGCCAGTTCGACGTGGTGTTTCCAGAGTATTCCGGGATTCTTCTCCCTTCCTGGTGGTCCTTCATCGTCATTTCCCGCCCTTGTTGAGTCCAGCTCTGGTAAGTCCTTCCATTTTCCGATCCTCGTTCGGACGAAGTTACCAGAGAGTTCTCATTGTGGCGGATCCAGACAGGACTTTCAATATAGATGATAGAAAACATTTTGATGACATTTTTCTCCGATTCCTTTTGTAAAATTGCCATTTTTTAATTTAAAGAACTGTTTAGTATTGTATTTTCGCCCCCACGATAGCGATTCTATGATGTACATAATGATTCTGAATAAGTCCAGATAATTTTGTATAAGATGCAAAATAAATTTGTAAATATTATTCCTAAGTATTCTTTTATTGTATTAAATAACAATGTTACTAAAAACTGTGTTTTATTTCGACTTTGATTTGCTGAAGATTTAATCTGGGGGTTAATGCTAGAAGTGCCTATGTCAAAAAAGTGCATTGTTCAAGAGAGGGAATTGATTGTTTCTTATAAACAACAGGTGTTAATTACTTTTAACATAATATATGCATTATGTATTATCTAATAAGTGCTTATCAAAAGAGGCTAAATTGGCAGTGCATAATGGAGTTCTGGTACCAACCCTTATGTATGGAAGCAAAGCATGGAGTTGGAAAAATAAGGATGAAAGTAGATTGAATGCAGTGGAAATGCGATCTCTGTGTGGTAAGACTATGTATGATAGGTGCACTAATGTTGAAATTAGAGCAGAATGCAAGGCTGAGATAAGCATTATCGACAAAATTAAGAAAGGTCTTTTACGTTGGTTCGGTCATGTAGAGCGAATGGATGATGAAAGAACGGCTAAAAAAAAATATGATGCGACTGTGCCTGGATGTAGAAGTCGAGGAAGGCCGAGAAAGACACGAAAGGCATGATCAAGTTAAACAGTGCTTGAAAGTGGGCATGTAAGAAGTCGGAATAATCGATCGTGCGTGCATGAGAAGATGTATGAATGTGGAGGAAGCAAGAGAAGTATGCCAGGACAGAGTGGTGTGGCGTTCTATCCTCTCTGCCTACCCCTTTTCGAGGAAATGGCGTGATGGTTAGTTAGTTTACATTTTTTCAAACAGTTTTAATTGTATAACAGTGCTTTTCAATGCATAGAAACTGCGCAGAAACGTCCGATAATTATAAAAAAGTATGAAATTATTGGGTAATCATTTTTAAAAATTTGTATAAACGCCTATTCCAGTGTTTTTTGTAGAATAATAAAACATATGTACAGACTTAACCTAACAATATATTTATGAACGATGTTACAACAGATTTCTCTCTTACAATGTTCGAAGACAATGAAATGTTGTTAAAACATTGATTGTTATAAACAATTAAAATAAGCTATTTCCACAAAATATGTCCTCTAAATTCAACGTTTAAAATTATCCTAGAAAAAGTTTATCTTATTATGTACATAATAAAAAATTAAACACTATGTCTCGGTCTTCAAGAAAGATTATAAGATAGCATTTTTTTGTTTTGTAATATAACTGTCGAGGTTTTTATTCCCGGTGTTGCCGTGCTCCAAAAGGTGTTTTTTTTTTTTAAAATTATTTATAGTTCGGAAATTGAGTCGTGCTTCCTCTGAAAAACAAACATGAAATGTTATTAAAATTATTCACATGGCTTGTTTAAACTGAATTACAAAAAATCAAAAACTGGAAGCTATCCTCCCCAGTTCCACCTCAACCCCAAGAAAACTTCCTTCCCAGTAGGGTGGAACAAGTTGGCAGGCCTAGTTGTTCACTCTACTACTCCACTTTATTTATGAAGAAGTTTTAATCAATTTAACACATTATTATATTTTATTTTTGCTCAACATTTTGTAGTTTATAAACATACCCAGATGTTTAAAGCAGAGTTTATATTAAAAAAGCGCTGTTGTAAAACTTTTTTTTTTAAACAGTCTTTATTCAATAAAAAATATTACAAAAAATACATAATTTCTTTACAAAAGAAACTTTAAATACAGTCCCGATAAACTCCCTTAATTGGAGTTTGTCATTGGGTGCAGGAGCTACAGAAAATCCAAATATGCATAGGACTATTTTATTGTCGTAATGTAAATTGAGAAATTCTGTGTCGCGACAAACAAAAGAAAAAAAACAAATAGGGTTTTAATTTAAATCACATTTCATATTTTTTCATAGAAAAAATCAACTTAATAAACCCTCGTTGCATAAGTAGGCTCAATAAACATCGATATCGATAAATATCGGAACTAAAGAACATGTGCTTCATATCGTAAAGAAAAAAAAACATGAAGTATTGCATTTTTTCGGTCTATGGTTGCCTGTCAATAATTACGGATGTAGGCGCCCATGTGTCAAAAGTAAAATAAACGCTTGGAAGAGATATCGTATAATTCATCTATTAAGATGTTTCGAAATTTGTCATGCAAAAGCTGCCTGCCTATACCAATGATAATGATAACAGTGTGTTAGAGTTCGCACCTGCAGCGGCCTTCTTCCTCTCCTCAGCGATCTTGGCGTCGCGGATGACCTTGAGGGCGAGCCTCCTCGGCGCGGATCCCGACCTCGCGCTTGGCGAGCCGCGACTGGTGGAAGGCTCCGTACACGATACCCAGTCCCAGGAAGCTCCAGCGCCCAAACTGTAAACAGTGGAAATAGAGCAAGGCTGAGATAGCTAGCGGTTCTTCAGAGGCCCGGAGGAGGATATATAGCAATGGTCCTCCCTCTGCAAGGAGAGTTACCTGGGCACAGTACATCTACACCTACAGAATACATATTTACCAAATTTCAGACACCTTAACAACTTTATGCCAAAACAAATCTAGCTTATCTAATAAGTGCTTATCAAAGGAGGCTAAATTGGCAGTACACAACGGAGTTCTGGTGCCAACCCTTATGTATGGTAGTGAAGCGTGGTGTTGGAAAAACAAGGATGAAAGTAGACTGAATGCTGTTGAAATGCAATCTATGTGTGGTAAGCCTATGTATGATAGGTGTACAAATGTCAAAATCAGAGCAGAGTGCAAGGCTGAGATAAGCATTATTGACAAAATTAAGAAAGGTCTTTTAGGATGGTTCGGTCATGTAGAGCGAATGGACGATGAAAGAACGGCTAAAAAAATATATGATGCGACTGTGCCTGGATGTAGAAATCGAGGAAGGCCGAGAAAGACATGGCATGATCAAGTAAAACAAGTGGGCATGTAAGAAGTCGGAATAATCGACATGCGTGCATGAGAAGATGTATGAATGTGGAGGAAGCAAGAGAAGTGTGCCAGGACAGAGTGGTGTGGCGTTCGATCCTATCTGCCTACCCCTTCGGGGAAATGGCGTGATGGTTAGTTAGTTAGTTCAATTCTAACTTACTTACTACTACTACTACTACTACTTTCCCTTTCCACACCCAATGCGGATAAGGAATATATATAGTCCAACACAGAGGTTCTGGGTTGGACTCCCGACGAGTCCTTAAATTGGAGTCGAGTGTCTGATAAATAAATCTGTCTTTGCCTTACTTACTTTTGCCTTTTGAGACTAACAAAAATATACCATCAGTATCTAGACATTTTGCCAAATTTAACTCAAAATATTATATTTTATCAAGTTAGAAGTATATAATTGAATGTCATATTTCTACGAAATTAAATCATGATTAAATTACATTAATTTTGTGGGAAAAGACCGTCAAATCTCAGTTACATAATGACGTTTCGGACATAACCTAAAAATGACAGTACAGAGGAGTTTTCAGAAAGGAATATTGGTCTACTGAGGTAAAAATGTAAATGAAAATGTAGTTTTCTTTACCTTAATCAAGGGCGAGACGCGGATAGGGGGTCCCATTGGAAGGTCAGACATTTTTACGAAAAATTTGGAATTATACTAGAAAATTTACCAAAAAATTACGACTGCTGATAGCGATGTTACCAAAAGTAAAAATATGCGAAAAATCAAAAGTAGGTACTAAGTAAAATCAACCCTTCTTGTATTTTATTGTTTGTAATTAATTGTAATAGATCCACCAGACACTTAATTTCCATTTTCTATTTCTGGCACTGACTTATATAGTTTTTAAAAATTGGAGGCTTTAAAGAAAAATAATTTTGAACTTTTTGCAATTTTTCTGTGTCTACAAAAAACTTATATAAACGTTTACGTCTAACGCCATGTACCTATTAAATTTAAATTATTTATTTTTAAAAACGATATTCTTAAGAAAAAAATGGTCAAAGTAAGACTGATTTGAAAAATAAATTAAATGTTTTTAAATAGCAACATTCAGGTATCAGTTTGACATTTTACAGTCGCATAACCTCAATATCGCGGTTTGGTTTTGGTATCTAAATACCAGGTTTAGTAAAGGGAATAGCGAATGTTTTATTAGTGATACGATGTCCAATTCCAACTTATTCTTGAAGTCTGGTTTCCTGAGAGCTCCGCTAGAGAACGGCGTGGGTAGATATGTCTGCCAGCTACAAAGAGTAGTAATAAAGTTCTGCAAAACTCACGGAAGCAGCCGAGGCGTGCGGTAAGTCTTATTTATACTGAAAATATAACAGATACATAATTGGACATACACAGATTATAATTAGAATACATATCTTTCTATATTTATTGTTAAAATCATAACACACAATTCCATATCAAATCAACACAGATTTTCAGTCCGACTATGTATATGATATTATGTCCGCCTCGTAGCATAGTGGTAGCACATTCGGCTACCGAGCATGAGGTCGCGGGTTTCGACTCCCGTAAGGGGTCAACATGAATATTGTTTTTTTTATTTATTTTTTATTTTATTGTTTTTACGCCCATAGGGCTTTTTACATAGACATTTTTAAATGATTACACAGTAGGTAGCTATTCATTACCGCCAGAGATGGCATCCAGAAACTGTTCCCTAAAATGCACTAGATTTGTGTTGAAAAAATCAATATTGTTAGTACACTGTGCATTCTTCGTATCGGTGAGTTAGCACGGTGGCTACAGTAAAATAGTGCATTACTACGGGTAACTCGACCAGGCACTCGTATACTAATTACACATTTGTTAGTTGACAACAATTTAAACATAGATATTAATACTTTGAACAGAAAGAGCAAATCATTTAATATTCTTCTATTTTCTAATGTTTGTATATTTTATTTATTTACTTTTATTTTATTTATTTATTTCATTTAGTGTATTATTATTTCATAGTAGTTTATTTCTAGCGTTTGTATATTCAAAAAGTTTATAATTTATGTGTACAATGGGATATATTTAATTTAAATTAATAAAGCGCTAAAATTAATGTTGGACTCTTTCAATGTTCTTTACGTGAACCCTGTAATAAGGAGACCAAATGACCGAGTTATATTCAAGCTGACTTCTTACTAAAGCAATATACAAAATTTTCATAGTTTTCAAGTTTTTTTAGTGTCCTCAGTAAAAATCCCAATGTTCTCATACTTTTATTTACACGTGATTTTCATATTAATATTTCATGCATAATACCTTGCACTGGTTCTGAAGCGTAAGACTGATCATCCTACCTTCATGTAATAAAATTATCAAGATGCACCGCACTTGGTGTACCAATGCAGTGCCCTATGCATCAATGGGTTCGGATAAGAGAATGTAGTAGTATTTGAACCTTAGAGTAATGACGCGCAGGCTATAGAGAGGCCCTTTCGCCGTTTCCCTTAGAGCGGAAGCGTTGCAAATTTTTGGTTAGCGCCAACTTCACTCTGCTGGCGGCCATTATTATTTGTTTGACAACAGACGCGTAACGGTCACTTTCGTCGCTTTGCTAGTAAATAACGTAGATACTTCCTGATTTTAATCATCAAAAACGGCAATGGTGAATTGTAGTATGCTTGGTTGTAGCAGTAAGAGTGTCAAAGGTGTTAAAGGAGTCACATTTCACAGGAAATTGGTTTCGATAAATAATTATTTTGATTTACATTGATTTTGGCATATATTGTCCTAACATGGGTATTATTTGTATAAAAACTTTCCTTTTATCAACATATTTACATTATTTACCAGTTTTTCTTAATTTAGGTGATCAATTTGTAAATTAAAGTATGTTTACTGTTGATAGTGACAGTTGATTACTGTCGATATGCCAAGGCCGCATGAGGCATTTGTAAAACATTGGCATTTGTTTTGCTGCAAACTATAGCCAACTTCGTGTTTGACAATCGTAGAATGGTTTTTTTTGACCGTTAGGGCCCCTCTATAGCCTGCGCGTCATTACTCTAAGATTTGAACACACTCAAAATGTTGTTAAGTGTTTATCATTTTTAGTAATAAAGTAAAAATGAATATTTGAGTCGTAGAGTTGCAAATCCGCTCTGGAGGGCTTTACCACTTTTGAGTAAATAAAAAAAAAAAAAAAAAAAAGTTGATCCACATTTATGCCACATAAAAACTGAATATTTTTATTGATATAACACGTTTATGAACCATACCATAACTTCAAAAGAAACGGGATATTATTTAAAAGAGAACGCTTTTTAAAAATACGCAGATTTTGTAGAAAACGTTTTAAAACTTGTAGAAAAGATTTTGTAACTCACGAGGGATTCGGAGAAGGTTTTGTGACTCACCCAAATACTTATTTCAATATTTCAACGCAATGGAGCGGGATTTATTAGATAGATTTTTAAAAACCTTCACAATATGATATTTTCAAACGATTTTTTTTCAAAATTCGTCCTGAGCGGGTTTTGCAACTCTACGACTCATTTGAAGTGTGTTGTTTCAGGGACTTCATAGAGAATGATCTGATAAACTTTGCGAGGGAGCAGCCGGGGGTGGCGGTGTACGTGAAGCCCCGGAGGCACCGCGGCCCCGTTCTGATCGGAGAATATCGTAAGGCAAATCCAAAATATTCATATGTGATACCTTGACTGGCTCAGAATGATCACCTTGCCTTCATGCAGAACCATCCATTGTATCTTGATGGGTTTATTACACCAAGACGATGAAACTTATTGTAGTGAATGGAGATAGTTTGAAACAGGTGGAAGAATTCATATACTTATCTGGGTAGTATGTTTATTAGAGACAGAAATGTGGATAAGGACATTGAGAGAAGGAAACAGAGTTAATGGTGCCTTGAAATCCATAGTGGCAAATAAGAACTTATCGAAAGAAGCAAAATTGGCAGTTCTGGTACCAACCCTTATGTATGGTAGTGAAGCGTGGTGTTGGAAAAAGAAGGATGAAAGTAGACTGAATGCTGTTGAAATGCGATCTATGTGTGGTAAAGACTATGTATGATAGGTGTACAAATGTCCAAATTAGAGCAGAGTGCAAGGCTGAGATAAGCATTATCTACAAAATTAACCTTTTACGATGGTTTGGTCATGTGGAGCGAATGAGTGATGAAAGAACGGCTAAAAGAAGTTTAAATGCAAGTGTGCCTGGATGTAGAAGCCGCGGAAGGCCGAGAAAGACATGGCTTGACCAAGTACGTCAAGTACTTGAAAGTGGTCATGTGAAAAGTCGTAATAATCGGCGTATGTGCATGAGAAGATGTATGAATGTAGAGGAAGCAAAGGAAGTATGTCAGGACAGAGTGGTATGGCGTTCTATCCTCTCTCGCCTACCCCTACGGAGAAATGGCGTGATGGTAAGTTAGTTAGTTAGTTACATTGAAAGGACCATTTATTTTTTGTTGTAGTAAACGGCGAGCGGAAGTGGTTTTCTCTGGATAACAAGGATCGATGCGAGGTCGGGGGCTGGTTGCGCAACCTGCTGGGCGCCCCCGGCGAGGACGGGCTGCGCCACCGCAAGCCCTGGGCCACCGGGGCGCCGTCCATACAGGGCCCCTGGGCCCCCGCGCACAGCCTGCAGGACGGGACGTCGCGGGGGCTGCCGGACGGGTTGGTACGCAGCCCCGCGATGGGACAAGCTGGAGCGCCTGGCGCGCGAGCAGGGCGTGCCTGTGCCGGAGATAACCATCAAGAAACTGATGTAATGTCGGATGTGCGAATGGTATGCTGCTCTTCAGGCAGAAATCACTAACTCCAGAGACACGGTTCTTAGATTATCAAATCCCATGTTATTATAGCGCTTAATGCCCACTTTATATGAGACAGTTTCTTGTTCAGAAAACTACACAGTTTCTTGTTTAGAAAACTGTGCAGTCTGTCAAACTTCTGTCAAAAGACACGCTAAATATGTGTATTTTTGAAACGCGATTGTAAGTTATTATGCTCTCAGGAAATTGTATATTTAGCTAATTAATGTAAATATGTTATTGTTTTTTTACGTATTTAAAAGCATACAATAAACCAATGTCTATTTAAACGTTTACATAAAAAACATTGACTGTCATGTCAGCTTAAATCTGACACTAGCACACAGTTTTTCATGCAGTTCTACCTTTATACGGGACCGTTTTCAGACTGCACAGAAAACTGTGTAGTAAACAGCGCCATATAAAGATAGCTTAAGAGTGGTCTAATCTTCACTTTTGAAGTGGTTTCATTTAAACAACATTTTTTTTAAATGAATACAAATACTTGTAGACAAATATTATTGATATCCCGACAGAGAAACTCTGGAAACGAATGTGGTTTATCCAAAAAAAAAATGCTTTGCAATCTTCTCAACAGATGACACCCAGCATAGAAAAATTCTGTAAAGCGGAATGGTGAAGACGATTTCATATTTAGTAGTTCCAAAAATTTGTCACATATGGTTATCAGATGATGGGCGGAATGGGGAATGTTGTAGTACGTCAAGCGGCTACTTAACCCAGCCAATGTCAGGTCATAAGCCCTGTAAACGCCTAGATAACCCACATTCGTTTCCAGAGTTTCTCTGTCTCTGTTGGGATATCAATAATATCTGGTTTCATTTAATTTATGTAAATTCATCGCTGAATAAGTGGAGTTGTGTTTCCTGTTAAACTACCATCGCTGCCCTGAAATTGACCATGTAAACTCCTCTCCGAGAGCCACACGATCCAGTACACAGAAAATACTGAAGCAAGTAAAGACACGCCCTACTTTTGGTCAGAGGGAGTATTATACTGTCAACCTCTACAACATGCTCCCTTTGTCCATCAGAACAATAAAACAAGAACTTGTCTTCAAAAAACCTGTGTCTAATTGGATAGTGGAGGTGGGTAGAGTAGAGATTAAACTAAATTGGGTTCTTTCCGATATTTTATTTTTTATTTCAAAAAATTGATTGAAAAATAACAATATCAAGGGAATTTTTTTTAAATTTTTTGATGTCATGAATTTTTCTAGCGCGGTTTGAAATAGCGCTTTTTCAAATCGCTCGCAAAATCCTTCATTTGGCGCGCATGCGGTGTGACGTCACATCAATATGAGCGCTGACTTCGTAATGAATTTCCGGCCTTTTATAATGGGACGGGTATGACGTCATTAGCCAATAACGGGCGTTAAAAGTCACTCGTAATTTCGTGTTTTTAAAAACATAAATTTATAAATGAAAACAACATTTTTGATCATTGTGTTTTATATCGTTGGAATTGTAAAAATATACTTTAATATTTATAACCGTTTTCAAGGGATATTCATGCTATTGGGAAGAACCTATTTATTCAATATCATCATTTTTAATTCACAATTTTACATTTAATTCAGAACACACGTAGGAAATCCATTTGTAGGTATGTAACATAATTAAATAATGATAATAATTGTGAAGTTAGTCCTCGGGACGGCTCACCACATTGCGGACAAAGTCTTTAATAAATGTAATAAATGTAATTGATAAAAAACATTTACTGTTCATATGCTATTGTGATTCATATCAATTTTTGTTTAGACCAGTGTTCGGTGACTTGTGTTTGATTAGCAACACATTATTTTGTGTGAATTTAAATGATATCTAGTGTAGTTGTTTTCGGATAATATTCGACGGTGGAAGGAATAAGTTACGAAAGGGACGTAGTATGTGCAATACTAAGTGATGTGTAATGATTATCTGCCGCTAGCGTATCACTTTCCTTTGCAGATATTATGTTCACTTAGGTAACTTTTTCATTTGACACCGTCGAGTATCATTCTGATTAGAGTGCTTGATGTTGTGTTTTTTCCTGGTGTTAGATAGGTATGTATATAAAACTATTCGATTGTATGTATTGTTATTGGAATAAAAATGATGGAATGGGTGGACATGGTACTGTCTGTTTGTGCCCGTTATAGATTATTATATATAAAGGGATAACAAAAGTTAAACAAAACAGTATTCAAAAAAATATATATATATTGATAATAAATATAAAATAAAGTTTTTACACTTTAAATAAAAATATTACTTAATCAAATCCTTGGTGGTTTTGTAATTTTTACCATATTCTTAAGGACGGGGTTAGTGAAGGAACGGTTTCGTGACAACTATAATACTGAAATAGGCCTACTGACAGCGTTTTTTTAAAAATACAAATCTCACAAAGTACACTATTAAACCTCCGACTCGTATAATATCGTAATGCCACAAAATTGCGATTTTACAGGAGCATTTGATGATATTTTCATTCGGTACATAATCTAAATTTGGCTATAATTGTTTTTTTTTGTACACTGCGTTTATTAAGTAATTAGTTAGACAACTGTTAGTATCACGATTTTTTATCAATATGGTTTTTATAAAACTGCACATTCGATACTATATTCGGAAAAAAAATAGAATCGTATTATGTTACATACGATAATTATTCAATACTAAAATTAACGTAAATTTAGCGCAAGTAGCCTCTAACGGCATAGTTTACAGTGTCTAGTCTGTAACATTATAACAAACTTTAATCAAATATGGATTTAAAATCATAGAAAATATGATTTTCATATCTGATTTGTTTATGAATTTTTTTTGTACTTAAATCGTAATGATAGTTACGACATTCCTATTCGTTTTTTCTTCCCCGTGTACTTTATCGGTAAAGCTTCGATACGGATTTGTCTACTTTGTAAAAAAATATGCGTTGAGTTTGAGATACGGACAAAATACGTCCCAAATATCATTATTAATGGCTAAATATTGTTGCTTGATATGGCATTTATTTTGTTATAAAATTAAGATGTAAATGTTTCACCGCCAAAGTTTGATAATGCCCTTACAAGGCGAACACAATTGATCACTAACTTGATAATAAAATCTCGTAAGAACCACAAAAATCGTTTTGTGATTTTAACATAAGGGCTTATTACTGTTTTGATAGATTTAAAGATATAATTAAATACAATCAAAATACCCCAAAAACACAAAATTGTCGATTTGTGGCTTACGATATTATACGTAGGAGGGGTCGATATGTGTACTCAGGGATGCTAGAGGTTAAATGGTTTTAAACAATTCATACAGTGTGACAGACGTCATTGATCATCCACTGTTTTTCATCTCTGCCTACCACTTCTGGAAATGGTGTCGATCGGTTAGTTAGTTAGTTAGCATCAATAAGTCAGTGGAACAGGTGAGTGTGGGTCTGTAGAGTAACTTTCCTTCCTATTTTATATTAGAAGTAGAAATTGATCCACAATATCACTCGCACGTGGTGTTCGGGGAAAAGTAGTTAAATTTGCCATAGTGGTGTCAAGATGAAATATTTTATTTACAAAATGATTTTTCATGGTTAATATTTCTTGTGTGATACCTTGGACTAGTGCTGAAGCGGTAAACATGTGCATCCTACCCTTCGAGTAATATAAAATGACCTAGTATCACTGCAATTGTTGTATCCGATTCTGTGCCCTATAGACACCATTGGGGTGCGGATAAGGAAAAAGTAGATGTAGTTAATTATTTTTTTATTCGACATAGGAAATAGATAGGAGCATGATTCTTGGACTAGAGTCATCGGTTTCCGGGATGTACTATGAGTTTTGTTACTCCATGTATTTATTGGTCTGTATGACTAACTGATAACATGTGTCCAAAGTTGACGACTAATTCTGATAAACTGTCTAGACGTTGACTTACCATGGCTGAAGAACATGTGTCCGGAAGTTGATCTACCCGACTGATATTCATGTGTCGTGAAGTTGAATAACCCGACCTGATATAACATGTGTCCGAAGTTGACTGCCCGACTTAAAACATGTGTCCGAAGTTGACTACCCGACTGATAACTCGTGACCGCTGCAAGATCCCGTCTCATTGTACATTGTGCCGGTTACTGACCGCCCCGCCCGTCGATAGCCCCGTTATATTTACCGTGTGTAAAAGTGCGGACGTGTTCTATCCACCCTTCACCGTTATGGTACAAGCGTTGAGGATGAGACAAGAGTGGACTGTCTCCTATTCACCCTTCAGCATCCTGCTGAACTCTTCCTGTTGCATCTCCTTCCACTCTTTTTTCGCCTTTCATTCTCTTCAGCTGGCCGTCTCTGTAAAAAACTAATCTCATTACAACATTATGAATGTATACATATACTTGTAGGACAAATGACGGGATTATACCCATGCTGCGGCTGAGATAAGATGCTTATTGGATATCCCAACAGAGGACAGAGAATCTCTGGAAGCCGATATGTGGGTTAATCTAGCGTTCTACAGGGCCTTATGAACCCAGCAATTGGGACAGGTAATTAAGCCTGTAAAGCGCTAGATAACCACCTTCGCTTCCAGAAGAGTTTCTCTGTCTATGTTGGGATTTTCCAATAATTTCAATTATTGACAAGGATTTAAAGATCTGAAGATTTGAAGCATTTTGGGCTGAGATTCTTACCGAATTAGATTACTTACTAGAAAATAGTCTGATCGACAATATTCACATGTGAAATGTCAACGTCGCCAGTTCCACAATCTTTTTAATCTATACTGAGTTCTCGCGTAACGGGCTTATAAATTGAAAAAAATCATGACTTGCTCAGAGACATGCACATTTTATTGCCCCCGAGTTTAATTATCATTTTTTACCTGACAATGAAATGGCATTGTCAAATTTTCCTAATTTTTCATCTTTTAAAAATGATGAACACAAAGTTGGATACATAGTGTAAAGGTAGAATCATTCTTACTATAAAGACCATAACTATAACATAATCTACGTCATTTTTTATTTTATATATTTTACGAATTAATTTCCCTTCTTCTTCCATAATATAAAAGATACCAATATACTTGTATTCTTTTTTTTTTAACGATATCTTGTTTACATTATCTGTTATTTTTACATGACTTTATTTTTTCTCTTTTGCCACGTGCATACTGTTTGACTTTCACAGTATATACCCACAAACAGGCTGTGCCTTGGTGGGATGATTTATGTTTTTTTTTTAAAAAATGTATGTGTTTTTATTGTATTTCTTTGTAAACAAAAATTTTCCTTTAGAAAAGTTAAATTAAAAAATATAACAAAAAATCACAAGGTCATTTGTGCAATCCGCTTATAAATCGAATTATTAATAACAGAGATACAATAATTAAAAGTTTGATTTTTGTAAAGATTTTGTACGATCACTGATCGTTATGGGGAATAAAAACTATAAATGATTGTATCATGCTTATTAATTATCTGATTTACAGATTTACACTGATGATCTTGTGATATACAGGAGTCGCTGTAATCTTGTGGCTTACCACACGAGGATCGAACGAGCCGCCCTGGGCGCGCTAGAGACTCGCTTCAGACTTACCGGCGCGCTGCATGGGCGAGGTACAACGTCGACGCGATCTCTGACCATCATCAAATCGAGAACTGCATTCATGGGTAACGCGCATATGACGGCCTGACGCGGTTAATACCTGAAAAACTCGATGGCGCTCTGTAATAGCTGGCGCGCCGGTGCAATGGGCGGCAGGTACCAACACGTCGCACACGATCGCCCACGACGTCATCATCATATACAGGTATGTACTGCAATCATGAGTAACGCGATGAGTCAGAAATGGCGTCGCCGAAACTTTGGGTCATACCTGAAAAACAAACAAGTAAACTATTTATTATTGTATTGCTATTAGAGGCAGGTTGGACAGGTTGCTGGTGTGGCAGCCTATATCTTGTGTACTGCTTCTTGTCTGCCTTCTGCATCTACTGACCGTAGTGGAGTGGACAACTAGGCCTGGCCAACTTGTTCCACCCTACTGGGAAAGGAAGTTTCCCTAACATCTTGTGTACTGCTTACTTGTCTGCCTTTCTGCATCTACTGACCGTAGTGGAGTGGACAACCTAGGCCTGCCAACTTGTTCCACCCTACTGGGAAGGAAGTTTTCCCTATATCTTGTGTACTGCTTCTTGTCTGCCTTCGGCATCTATGAACCGTAGTGGAGTGGACAACATAGGCCTGCCAACTTGTTCCACCCTACTGGGAAGAAGTTTCCCCCTATATCTTGTGTACTGCTTCTTGTCTGCCATCTGCATCTACTGACCGTTCCAGTGGAGTGGACATATCTATGGCCTGCCAACTTGGAGTGGAAACTCCAACCCTACTGGGAAGGAAAGTTTCCCTATATCTTTGTGTACTGCTTCTTGTCTGCCTTCTGCATCTACTGAGACCGTAGTGGAGTGGACAACTAGGCCTGCCAACTTGTTTCCACCCTACTGGTAAGGAAGTTTCCCTATATCTTGTGTACTGCTTCTTGTCTGGCCTTCTGCGTCTACTGACCGTAGTGGAGTGGACAAACTAGGCCTGCCAACTTGTTCCACCCTACTGGGAAGGAAAGTTTCCCTATATCTTGTGTAATGCTTCTTGTCTGCCTTCTGCATCTACTGGACCGTTAGTGGAGGTGGACAACTAGGCCTGCCAAACTGTTCCAACCCTTACTGGGAAGGAAACGTTTCCTATATCTTGTGTACCTGCTTTCTTGTCTGCCTTCTGCATTAACGCGTCGATAGTGATCTGTGTCATCTTGGTCCGGTACAACCCTAATAATGTATGGAAGCGACGCAGGAGTTGGGAAGTTTCAGTTATATCGACATGTTGCTTTCTTTCATTAGTCTGCTTCTGCATTCTACTATACTAATAGGTTTTCATGGTTTTTCCTAATACTGTTTTTTATTTCAACTTGTCTCCTTTTTTACTTATTTTACTGAGACTAAGGTTTTTACCCAGAGAGGAAGTTATGTTTAAAATTAATAATGCGCAACAAACTCAATGTTGGAACTCTTTCAATGTTCAATATACTTATACAGGGTTAGATGTAATAAGGCGACCACAAGAACGAGTTATATTGAAGCCTTGTCGCACTTACTAAGATCGCCGCGCATTTTCACAGTTTTTCATAGATTCGAGTTTTTTATTGTCCTCAGTAAATATCCCATTGTTCCTTATTACATTTTAATGTCTGCATTCTGAAGGCCATGATAACCTACAGGTATTTTGAAAGTAATGGGTTCAACATATCTAGATTTACCAAACACGGACTTTGTTATCGCCACTGGACAAAAGCCCTGATTAGTTGCAATGAAATTCCCTGGTGACATTATCAACTTGTTGGCAGTATGGCGTTTACGATATTTAGATCTATGGATTTCGTCTCCTCTAGTTCTGTGCTCATGTAGTCCGCAGATGCTGGGAATAAGATCTGACAACTAGGAGTCGTTGTCGCCTTACCACGACGACCCGCAGACCACGCCATACGTGGTGCTTAACAACGTGCATCAGCATTCCTATATCTTGTCGCCTTTTTGCTTAAAACGTATTATACTAGAGGCCTGATATGTGTACTCGGGGATCCGCTAGAGGTTAAATGGTTGGCCAAACAATTATATGTACATTTTAATAAATCCCACAATCGGGATCAAACCTGTATTTTCCTCTCTGCCTACCCCTTCTTGTGATAATGAGTCTTCGGCTTTGAGTTAGTTAGTTATCTAGCCTCATTAAAGTCATGGGAAACTGGTCCGTGTGTGTCTAGGATGTAAGATCATTCCTAAACGAATATTAAGTAGAATTGTTCCACAATTCTGTACCGCTCTTGGTTGCTTCGGCTGGAAATTAGTTAAATATAGCAAGTGTTCAAGATGAAATATTTTATTCTAACAAGTGATTTTTATGTTAATATTTCCATGAGTGACACCCTTGGACTGGTGCTGAAGCGTAAGACTGATCATCCTACTTTCGCGTAATAAAATGACCAAGATACACTGCACTTGGTGTACCGATACAGTGCCCTATGCACCATTGGGTGCGGATAAGGAAAAGTAGTAGTAGTATAAAAAAAAAAAAAATTCATTATCTCGACATAGGAAAAAGATAGGAGCAAGATTCTTGGACTAGATTCATCAATTTCCGGGATGTACTATGCTTTTTTTTACTCTCCTTCCACTCTTTTTTCGCCTTCATTCTCTTCAGCTGGCCGTCCCTGTAAAAAAAATAATTTCATTAACAACATTTTGAATGTATACAAATACTTGTGTAGACAAATTACTGGATTATACCCATGCTGGGCTGATATCAGATATTATTGATATCCCAACAGAGAGACAGAGAAACTCTGGAAGCGAATGTGGGTTATCTAGGCGTTTACAGGGCTTATGAACCCAGCCAATGACAGGTCATAAGCCCTGTAAACGCCTAGATAACCCACATTCGCTTCCAGAGTTTCTCTGTCTCTGTTGGGATTTCAATAATTTCATTATTGACAAAGGATTTAAAGATTTGAAGCATTTTGGCTGAGATTCTTACCGAATTACATTACCTACTAGAAATAGCTGATCGACAATATTCACATGTGAAATGTCACGACGCCATTTCACAATATTTATTGATATACGAGTTCTGGTAACGGGCTTATAAATGAAAAAATCATGACTTGCTCAGAGACATGCACATTTTATTGCCCCCAGTTTAATTAATCATTTTTTACCTGACAATGAAATGGCATTGTCAAATTTTCCTAATTTTTCATCTTTTAAAAAATGAACACAAAGTTGGATACATAGTGTAAAGGTAGAATCATTCTTACTATAAAGACCATAACTATAACATAATCTACGTCATTTTTTATTTTATATATTACAATTTTTTCCCCTCTTCTTCTTCGGTATAAAAGATACCAATATCTTGTATTCTTTTTTTTTAACTATCTTGTTTACATTATCTGTTATTTTTACATGACTTTATTTTTCTCTTTTGCCACGTGCATACTGTTTGACTTTCACAGTATACCCACAAACAGGCTGTGCCTTGGTGGGATTTATGTTTTTTTTTTAAAAATGTATGTGTTTTTATTGTATTTCTTTGTAAACAAAAATTTTCCTTTAGAAAGTAAATTTAAAAAAATATAACAAAAAATCACAAGGTCATTTGTGCAATCCGCTTATAAATCGAATTATTAATAACAGAGATACAATAATTTAAAGTTTGATTTTTGTAAAGATTTTGTACGGTCACTGATCGTATGGGGAATAAAAACTATAAATGATGGTATCATGCTTATTAATTATCTGATTTACAGATAACACTGATGATCTTGTGATATACAGGTGCTGTATCTTGTGGACTTACCACACGAGGTCGACGAGCCCGCCCTGGCGCGCTATGACGGCCTTGACGCGGTTCGCGAACTCGATGGCGCTCTCGCTGGCGCGCCGGTGCATGGGCGGCAGGTACCACACGTCGCACACGATCGCCCACGACGTCATCATCATATACAGGTACTGCATCATGGAGTAACGCGATGAGTTCCAGAATGCGTCGCCGAACTTTGGGTCATACCTGAAAAACAAACAAGTAAACTATTATTATTGTTGCTATAGGCAGGTTGGCAGGTTGCTGGTGTGGCAGCCTATATCTTGTGTACTGCTTCTTGTCTGCCTTCTGCATCTACTGACCGTAGTGGAGTGGACAACTAGGCCTGCCAACTTGTTCCACCCTACTGGGAAGGAAGTTTCCCTATATCTTGTGTACTGCTTCTTGTCTGCCTTCTGCATCTACTGACCGTAGTGGAGTGGACAACTAGGCCTGCCAACTTGTTCCACCCTACTGGGAAGGAAGTTTCCCTATATCTTGTGTACTGCTTCTTGTCTGCCTTCTGCGTCTACTGACCGTAGTGGAGTGGACAACTAGGCCTGCCAACTTGTTCACCCTACTGGGAAGGAAGTTTCCCTATATCTTGTGTACTGCTTCTTGTCTGCCTTCTGCATCTACTGACCGTAGTGGAGTGGACAACTAGGCCTGCCAACTTGTTCCACCCTACTGGGAAGGAAGTTTCCCTATATCTTGTGTACTGCTTCTTGTCTGCCTTCTGCATCTACTGACCGTAGTGGAGTGGACAACTAGGCCTGCCAACTTGTTCCACCCTACTGGGAAGGAAGTTTCCCTATATCTTGTGTACTGCTTCTTGTCTGCCTTCTGCATCTACTGACCGTAGTGGAGTGGACAACTAGGCCTGCCAACTTGTTCCACCCTGAAGAAAGTTTCCCTATATCTTGTGTACTGCTTCTTGTCTGCCTCTGCATCTACTGACCGTAGTGGAGTGGACAACTAGGCCTGCCAACTTGTTCCACCCTACGGGAAGGAATTTTCCCTATATTTGTGTACTGCTTCTTGTCTGCCTTGCAGACACCTACTGACCGTAGTGTGGACAACCCCAGGCCTGCCAACTTGTTTCCACCCTGCATCAAACCGACCGAAGGGAAGGAAGTTTCCCCTATATCTTGTGTACTGCTTCTTGTCTGCCTTCTGCATCTACTGACCGAGTGTTAGTGGACAACTAGGGCCTGCCAACTTGTTTCTGGTGGAAAAAACTGGGAAGGAAGTTTTCCCTGGGGTTGAGGGTGAACTGACGGAAGGATAAGCTTCCAGTTGTGGCCTACCCGTAGGTTGGTGTTGGGATTCAGCTGATACATCTCATGCAGGGGGCAGTCCTAGTAATGCATTTAGTATTTTGTAATGTACAAATTAAATTAATTTTCGATCGAATGAAATTTTAATGTCGAACTTAAAATGATTTACATATCACCTATTAATGTGTAACCGATTTAAAATGGATTGAGGGAAGCTGTTTGATGCGGGTTCAGGGGGGGAACGAATTTTTTATAATAATAGCACATTATTATCTGAGCAGAATATCAGCAAAGACTTTTTACCAACCCGACACGTAGGACTCTGACCTGGGGAAGTGTGTTTCCTAAGCCATGATAGGTGACTTACTTGATAGCTACAAAACCTGGGGTATAAGGACGAGTGGGCTTGACCGGAATGCAATTGACTTCGAATTTTACCTTCTTGAAACTGCATGAAAGACCTTATTGATGTGTGATTTCAGGTTTATCCTTCGACATATTTTGTATGAAGATTTCGGATGAACTTGTTTAGTCCGACCAAGTCGTTTACTCTTAATTTTACGTGATAAATAAATCAAACATGGATATCACATTATTATTTTATGAATTGAATTGAATTCGATATTATGGAATTAAAGCTTTTCCGTATAATACAAACAGGAGTTATTGAGAATTTGTTTACAAAAAAAAAATATTTTAGCACTCGTTAATTTACACTTCATTTTTAGCTCGGTTTATGCTGTCTCCCTTCTACTCGGATTTTACATAGGAGAGATAGATGCGTCACAAACCGAACGCTTAGGCCGATCGTGCCTCTCTATCGCTTGTTCCGTGCTCTCGGCTTGCACCTCGGCTCAGGCGGAACGTGACAATGAGTCATGCTTTTTAGATTTATTAGGAACGAAAGTAGTTTACCTGTTGGTGACGGCGTTGCGATCCTTGACTTCCGACCTCTCGAACCAGATGTGAGGCGACGCACGCGCTAACGCTCGCTGCAGCAGGCCGAGGAAGCCGCCGTGCCGCTGACCAATCTACACCCCCACGGAAACAATTAGTAACTCCAAATCATATTATTTTACTAAAGATATATAGAAAAATGTATTTGTCAAATTTTTATGTTCCATTTGTGTTTTGCAGCGAAAAAAATACACACGTCCATTGGGAGGAGCTTAATATGTCTATCTTCCATTGTCCAATACATTTAAATCACTTTGTTTCCCTCTAACAATTTTGAATAGAGAATAAGACGGAAAGGATGATTGATAGTTTAGCAATTTTCCAGAATATTTCAAAAAATGAAATATTTTTTTGTTAAATTAAAAACATGTTGTATTATTTATTTAAAAATACGTAAAAGAAACTATTATTTTTTTACTATTAAACAATATTTAAGAACAAAAGTCGGCATTTTGACAGCTGTCCAATGCCAGACAAGTCACGTTTCATACTAATTGATTTTGAGACCATTGTCTCAATCTTCCGATAACTAAGAACGAAAGTAAATAGCTTATCAATGTAAATTCATATAATTGGGATAAACGGAGATTTTAAGTAAAATTTAATTATTTTTGTATTTTTTTAAAATACATAAGTCAAATTAATATGTTGATTGATTCGGCATTCACTTTGTAACACTTCATAATGAATTATGATTAAATAAAACAATGTTATGTGTAATTACTATTGTTTTATTCTATAGAAATAGAATTTACCTACACTACCTGGTTTTCGGGAGTAAACGTTCTCCCATCGACTGGTGAAAAGACACTAAATTAGAATACAGATCTTATACAGAAAAATTAAATTGCAATAACTTAAGAATCTAGACATGGGAGAACGTTACTCCCGAAACCAGGTAGTGTAGGTAAATTTCTATTTCTATAGAATAAACCAATTAATAGTAACATCGTTTTTATTTATCTCAAATTCATATTAATATGATTTAAAAAATGGCTAAATACCATGTTAAAAATAGCGAAAGTACATCACAGAAGCAGCAAAAATACAACCAGACAAAAGCGTGAAAATACCATACCAAAATTTTTACCGTAAATATTATACACCCTGTTACAAAACTCGATGTACAAGCGGGAAACCAGTGAATCTACATCATATTTGGAGTCGATTTAGTGGGGTAAAATTTTTTGATTTAACCCATAGTTTTCGAGAAAATTGAGTAAGAAGTAGATTTTTTTTCTTTAATTAACCTGTTAACCGGGCAGGACGCATAAATACGTCAAACATAAACAATATCAGTACGGGTAGGACGTATGAACACGTCCTTCAAATATATGTTGCGCCCTGGAACGGGCGGAAAGGTATTAGTCATCCATACATGTCTCGACATAAATAAACGATTTTTTTTTTATTTAATAGTCATTTATTTTAGGCATAAAAAAAAATTAAAAAAACAAAATGAAGTCCTCCAGGCGTAAGTATCCATCACGCGACACTTCCTAGTGAAAGAGTTCGCGCCCGTTACACTTGCGTAATTAGATAGAGGAGCGCGCTGGTTAACAGGTTAATTTTTGCGAATTGTTATCAAATATCATTTATTTAGTCAAATTAATACTATCCACTTTTGAATTTGAGCAATTTCACTTAATCTGCGGTGCAAATGAAAACTTTTGTGAGAAAAAAAAAATTTTTTTTTCAAGCTCAGATTCAAAAGTCATAATACACATTGGGCTCCAAATATGATGTAGATTCACCAGTTTTCGGGTTGTACAGTGAGTTTGTTACACCTGTATATTCCAACAATACAAAATTATTATTAGCGTGTTTATCACAAAGGTGAAAACTTTTAAAACACACTTAAGGATTATTTCATTAAAGATTAGTAAATTCGCTGCACACTTTTCGTAAGACAGAAAACTGTACAGTTTGCAAACTGTACAGTGTAATAAAAACGTAAAAAACAAATAACATATTTACATTATTTAGCTATATTAACAATTTCCTGTGTGTAAACATACGATATTAACTTACAATCGCGCTTAAAACAAACCACATACTGAGCGTGTCTTTTGACAGACTGTACAGTTTTCTGAACAAGAAACTGTACAGTTTTCTGAACAAGAAACTGTACAATATTCTGAAGGAGAAACTGTACAGTTTTCTGAACGAGAAACTGTACAGTTTTCTGAACAAGAAACTGTACAGTTTTCTGAAGGAGAAACTGTACAGTTTTCTGAACAAGAAACTGTTCAGATTTCTGAAGAAGAAACTGTACAGTTTTCTGAACCAGGAACTGGACAGTTTTCTGAAGAAGAAACTGTACAGTTTTCTTAACAAGAAACTGTACAGTTTTTTGAACCAGAAACTGTACAGTTTTCTGAACCAGAAACTACAGTTTTCTGAACCAGGAACTGGACAGTTTTCTGAACAAGAAACTGTACAGTTTTCAGAACCAGAAACTACAGTTTTCTGAACCAGGAACTGGACAGTTTTCTGAACCAGGAACTGGACAGTTTTCTGAACAAGAAACTGTACAGTTTTCTGTACGATAAACTGTACAGTTTTCTGAACAAGAAACGGTACCGTTTTCTGAACAAGAAACTGTACAGTTTTCTGAACACAAAACTGTACAGTTTTCTGAACAAGAAACTATACAGTTTTCGGTCCCGGACAAGAGTTCACTAGAAGCGGCGTTTCCATACAAATTTTCTAAAAATATACGGCTCCTAGGGTTAATTTCTTAACACCACTTCTTATTGAATTTCACCGTCTAAAGGCTCCAGCACTCGGGCCAATACACGAAACGTGTGACGTAGATGTCTAGTGATGACGTAGATGCCTATTAATGACGTAGTCGGTAACTAGACACCTCAGACACGGTAGTACTTCTCAAGTATAGAATGTCACTTCTCTATAATTCTTGTTGGACGGAATTATTTAACAATGTTAGTAAATTAAAACACACAGTTAGGTTAAAATCATGCACGCAAAAAAATTTATACAAAATCAAGAATTATAATTTTCTTTTTAAATGCTGTAAAACAAAGCATAAAATCATCACTACTTCCCCTTATCCGCACCCAATGGTGCATAGGGCACTGCATTGGTACATTGATCATTTTACTACATGAAGGTAGGACGATCAGTCATACGCTTCAGCACCAGTCCAAGGTATCACACATGAAGTATTAATAAGAAAATCAAATATTTCATGTTGCGTTTTCAAATGCGCTACGATTGGGTGTACCGATGCAGTGCCCTATGCACCATTGGATGCGGATATGGGAAAGTGGTAGTATTATACAAATTCGTGAATCAAGTTTGAAACCCACAAAAATTGCTGCCAAAATATACTACTTGAATTTTTTTTTTATGTATTATAAACATTATTTTGGTTTCGTATGGTAAAGAAGTCCACAAATCTACAAGTCCATAAATCTACAAGTCCATAAATTTACAAGTCCATAAATTTACAAGGTCCATAAATGTAAAGGTCCATAAATTTACAAGTCCATAAATCTACAATTCCATAAATCTACAAGTCCATAAATTTACAAGTCCATAAATCTACAAGTCCATAAATCTACAAGTCATTAAATCTACATGTCCATAAATCTACAATTCCATAAATCTACAGGTCCATAAAACTACAGGTCCATAAATGTACAAGTGTGGAGGTTTGGAGGCATGCACGTGCGCGGGACAGACCAGCGAGTAGCAGTTGTCGCACATGAGCACCAGCACGTCTATGGGCGAGGTGTGGTTGGCCACGCAGATCCCGCGCGGCGGCGGCGCCCCCCCCCCTTGTACGTGATGACGGCCGACAGCGAGCGGCTGAGCAGAGAGAAGCACGCGGCGCTCAGGCGGCGGTTCAGCCGGCGCCGGGACGGCCCCTCGGGCAGGCAGCCCACCAGCGCCGTGCACGTCGTCAGCAGCGCCACCTGCGGGCACGGCCCCCTTGTGTGTGAGACGTCACCCCGGCGTCAACAAAACCCGCAGTACAACCCGAAACCTGGTGATTCTACATGGGTCCAATATGACTGAACTGGCATTTCAATACAGTCATGAGTCTATCTTTATATGGCGCAGTTTACTACACAGTTTTCTGTGCAGTCTGAAAACGGTCCCGTATAAAGGTAAAAACTGCATGAAAAACTGTGTGCTAGTGTCAGATTTAAGCTGACACGACAGTCAATTGTTTTTTATGTAAACGTTTAAATAGACATTGGTTTATTGTATGCTTTTAAATACGTAAAAAAAACAATAACATATATACATAATTAGCTAAATATACAATTTCCTGAGAGCAAACATACGATAATAACTTACAATCGCGTTTCAAAAATACACATATTTAGCGTGTCTTTTGACAGAAGTTTGACAGACTGCACAGTTTTCTGAACAAGGAACTGTGTAGTTTTCTGAACAAGAAACTGTCTCATATAAAGTGGGCATTAGTCATGAATAGTACGGATAAAATTTTATATTTAAAACTAAATAATACAACGGTGTGTGCCAAACAAAAGAACCATACGCTTATTAGGGGTGAAAACCCCCAGTAAAATAGAGCCTAAATACCAGGATTAAAAAGGTAGAGGTAGAGTCTGCATGAGTAGAACAATAGGTGGTGAAGAGACATGGACTGAACTGGCATTTGAGACCCTGACCACGGGTGGATGTCTGGGATGGGGGGCTGGCGAGGCGGGATACCGGTCTCCACACGGTTGGTAGTAATTACTAATAAATAATGATCGGGGTAGAAACTAACATACCCTACTACTGTTATTTGGGCCGACTCTGGTTGGTGATGGAAACAATGACAATTATAATACATAAGCCGAGACAGTGATAGTAACGTAAATTCATCCGTATTTTTATCACACTAACAATCTTAAAATCGCGGTTTTAGCTTGTTGAAAAATCGGTAGAGTTGGCTGGACTAAAAAAAGACTCAATAGTCTTTAAAGCAGTCTAGGGATTAGGGTGGGACTTTCATTTTTAAAAAGTCCAATGTGGTAAGACTATTGAATCTGACCATAAAAAAAAAATAATGTTTTCCTTTTTGCAAAACCTTTCCCAAGTTAAATTGCACAAATTCTTATTAAAATTCGGTTTTTGCTATTGTTTTCTTTACGGATGGTATTAATTTGACTAAATTTGAATACAATTTGTGAAAAAATCAACTTTGTACTGAATTTTCTTGAAAAATTATGGGTCAAGTCAAAAAATTTACTTACAAAAATCGACTCCAAATATTATGTAGATTCACTGGTTTCCCGCTTGTACATCGAGTTTTGTTACTCGCTGTTTAATGTCACCCAATGTAATTACGACGAAAGCATAAAAAAGTAAGACTGAAAAAAGTCGGTTTACGGACGATAATTTTACGTGATAACGTCATAAGAAAACATCGATGAAAAATAGCATACTTTTATGAATTGAATTGAATTATTATTACTGAATTATCATTATTTTGTATAATACAAAGCAGGAGTTATTGAAAATTACAACTTTTTCCGTAAATTAACATTTTTTCACTTTTTCAATTTGTAGCTTGTGTGCTGCTGCTGTCTCCCTTCTCTACTCGGACGCATCGGCCGACGGAGTGGAGAGAGATAGACGCGTCACAAACCGAACGCTTAGGCGATCGTGCCTCTCTATCGCTTGCTCCGCGCTCTCGCTTGCACACTCGGCTCAGGCGGAACGTGTGACAATAAGTCATGGGTTCATCGATTTATCAGACGTTATCACGTCAAAAAGGCACTTCTGCGAAGAGCGCTCAATCAAATCTACTCAACAGTCGATAAGTTTTTTACTTCGATCGATAAATTATACATTTAAACACATTTTTGCAGTAGGATTTGATAGTAGATTTGAGAGATTAATGATTAATTAAAACACTGTTATGTGTTACTGTTTGGATTATTCTATAGGAATAGAATGTGTGATTAAGTTCTCCTATCAACTTGTCTTGTCTTCTGTATAATTTGTCTCTCATGTAAAATTGAATAATGAGGGAATCCACTGTTTTCTAAAGTATTTTTTTTTCTATTAAACTTACTATTTTTTAAAGTTGCACATTTCAAATACCGCGCTAAATACCACTATGTACTAACTGCGTCATTTTTGCAGGAGTGTCGTCATAGAACGGGTTGTTTAAGGCCATGGTATTTCTCAGCCAGTAACAAAACTGTCAAAAATCTATGCAAACTGACGCGGGAAGCACAGATAAAATATACCGTCGACTCAACTGTCATATACTGTTAACAGCTGTTCTGGGGAGACTGAATGGCGGCCATCTTTTTTGCAATAGAAGCTTGTTTTTATGTAGATTGTATTCCATATTAAAATGCCATGGAACGTGGCTACGGGGTTTAAAAACGTTACGAAACGGAAAACATTACACTTAGATACAAGGAGTGATGTCATGTTTAAGATTTTGAAATGAATGCTATTTTCAACATTTTTTATTAATTTTTTGCGTGCGTTTTTGGGATATTTCATCCACTTCAAATTTTTTAAATATTCGCGTCTACACGAAAGCATTTTTAAAAATTTAATTTCGGGTAGCAGTGGATTTCCTCACTTGGCATTTGGGCGGTGTGTAACTTAAACGTTTCATTGCTAAATTTTAAAATACCGATTTGATAGGCTGAAAACAAATATATATTATTATAAAACCATGACATAATAAGGCAGAACATAGCAAATTAACCCTTGATGTATCATATACCAATACAGAACACAGATTACACGTAATAATATATACCAAACCAAGACAGTTACGATGTTTGATGGAGTAATATGTCTGTGCTACCGTGATCAATGTTCAATGATCATCCCTGTACTGCAAATACCGACTAAACTTAGGGGCGGTTGTTTCATCAGTGGTTAAAGTAAAAGTTTTGCAATAATACTTAAAAGTGAGTTGTTTGACCGTGAGTTACTCCTAGCCGGTGTTAAAAATGTATTCTCTAACTAACTAACCATCACGCCATTTCCCTTGTAAGCAGAGAGGATAGAATGCCATTACACTCTGTCCTGACAGACTTCCTTTGCTTCCTCTACATTCATACATCTTCTCATGCACATACGCCGATTATTCCGACTTTTCACATGTCCACTTTCAAGTACTTGGTCATGCCATGTCTTTCTCAGCTTCTACATCCAGGAACAGTCGCATTTAAACTTCTTTTAGCCGTTCTTTCTCATCGCTCGTTCGCTCCACATGACCAAACCATCGTAAAAGGTTAATTTTGTGGATAATGCTTATCTCAGCCGCGCACTGCTCTATTTTGGACATTTGTCCACCTATCATACATAGTCTTACCACACATAGATCGCATTTCAACAGCATTCAGTCTACTTTCATCCTTTTTCCAACACCACGCTTCACTACCATACATAAGGGTTGGTACCAGAACTCAATTGTGTACTGCCATTTTTGCTTCTTTCGATAAGTATACTCATTGGTTAAAAGAAACAAGCCGCCGATATTGGAGGGTATAAGTTTTAAAAAATGGCGGCCACCTAACAGTTGATCGCACAACCTATCAATGTGACATTTGTGTCATAGAAAGAACTATGAAATTCGTGTCATTCCATAGAAATTTTCATTATTTAGTTTTGGAACGCGATTAACCAGAGAATTTTTAACTCGAGTACAAACCGATGTCAAACAACCCATTCTGAAGTAACTTATACTTTAACTCTTCCCCACGGTTGTTATTAACTAAATATATATATACACACATTTTGGAATGACAAATCTTTGAAGCCATTTTTCTCAAACTTTAATTAGTCCGTGTTTGCAGTACGGGGAATAATGCTGTAGATAATTGCAGGCAGCATCCACCACGGAAGGGAGTACCATCTTCCTAGCTTTAGTGACAAACAAAAAGAAATAAATTGGAAACGTCGACAGTAGAATCGGGAAGATTTTAAAAGTTTTTCACTCAATTTTACATTCAACAGCAATGGTTTTTGATAATAATAATCGCAATTAAAGATACTGTTTAACCTAAGCTCCTAGCGGTAGACTATATTACTTGCAACCTGAGCTGTCTAGGGCAATTACGCATTCTGGGAATTTGTATGCGAGATATTATTGATAGATCAACAGAGACAGAGAAACTCTGGAAACGAATGTGGGTTATCTAGGCGTTTACAGCGTCTATGACCTGTCATTGGCTGGGTTAAGTGGCCAATTGATGTATTACAACATTCCCCATTCCCCCCCCGCCTATCATCTGACAACCATATATGACAAATTTTCGAAACTTCTATATGTTGAGTTTGTACAGAAGAATCCACAAGCGTAATACAATTTTTAATATTCTTTCCCTATAGTGACACCCGTTGAGAATATAGATAAGCATTTTTTTGGGCAATCTAACTTAATTGGTGTGTAGTATGGTTCATCCGAACTTGATTACTTACTAGAAGACGCCTGAAGATGCGGGAATGGGGAATGTTGTAATACATCAAGTGGCCACTTAACCCAGCCAATGACAGGTCATAAGCCCACATTTGAGTTGGTTTTTCGACAGATTTACAATAAGTGACATCTGTTGAGAAGATAGCTAAGCATTTTTTGGCGATCTAATGTATGTGAGATTTTTAAAATATGCGTTTTTAATCGATACCGATATTGACTAGGGAGGGCTCTGAATGGTGCGTGAGGGTGAAGGCCGTCGATTCCAGGCAGAGGGGTCGGCCGCTGCAAAAGCCCTATCACCATACATGGTGTTTGGACTTGGCCGGGGTTCACAAACTCTTGGTCTGGAATGAATCGAGTGCGGATCTTTGAGTTGACTGTCTAATGCCACCATTTTTTTGTTAATAGTCATCATAGAAGAGATGTCATAGACAAAAGTGGTCTTATGTGTGATTGAGCGATAGGAGGAACAACGGGGTACCATGAGGATTGTAGTCCAGCCAGAAAACACGGTCTAATAACATCTGAACTACATTCTATCTCTAACATAGCGACCCCTTTTCACAGTTATACCAATTCCAAGCGTTTATTTTATTTGTTTTTTTTTCTTTGTTTGTCGCGACACAGAATTTCTCAATTTACATTACGACAATAAAATAGTCCTATGCATATTTGGGTTTTCTGTAGCTCCTGCACCCGATGACAAACTCCAATTAAGGAGTTTATCGGGACTGTATTTAAAGTTTCTTTTGTAAAGAAATTATATTTTTTGTAATATTTTTTGTAATAAAGACAGTTAAAAAACGACAGCGCTTTCGTAATATAAACTCTGCTTTAAACGTCTGGGTATGTTTATAAACTACAAAATGTTGAGCAAAAATAAAATATAAATGTGTTAAATCGATTAAAACTTCTTCATAAATAAAGTCGATTTTTTATGAGAAATCGATTCGGTAACGCATTAGGACATCCCTAATCGATACATAATCGAGCTGTCAAAAGTAAAACAAACGCTTGGAATTGGTTTAGAGCCAGTCGCCTAGCTATAAATTGGAAATGTTTGTTCCGTAGCTACTCAGAGAAGCCGGAGCAATTAAAACCGTCATCTCCGCCTGCTAGGCTTAGACTTCTGGCCGAGACTTCGGTAAATAGACAGTGTATTGGCTGATCTGGGCGGAAGGGAACTCAAGATCTAGTAAGCTATGGCCACCTGAAGTAGGTGATTGTGTAACAGTGAACATTTAGCATCTTCCCTCCTCTACAAATCTCCCGGGCCAGTGAGACCGAACAGGCTGAAGCATGTCTAAGTCCGTAGCATGACCACGTCGATGGGCGAGGTGTGGTTGGCCACGCAGAATCCGCCCCTCCTCGGCCGGTACTTCCTCCATGTGGAAGGTGATGACGCAGGACAGGCTCCGCGCCAGGATCCGGAAGGCGATGCGGTAGAACACGTCGCTCACCGCCCGCTTCACGCGCCCCGAGGGCAGAGCCCCGCAGAACGCGAAGGCATACACCATCCAAAATACCTACGTTATTTTGGAAGCAAAATTTCATTAACTGGACTAACCATCACTGGTCATTTCTTAAAAGTGATGGCGGTTGGCAATTTCAGTCGATTGCTTGGCCTGGAGGCAGTTTGTGGAATCCATGTGCTCCACACAGGGAGCGGATATGGAATTTCGATGTTATTTTTTTTTATAAAAAGAGCTTGAAATGCAATTTTTTTTCTATTTGCAAATACTATTAACAATAAAAGCCTAAAGCTATCTTTATATGGCGCAGTTTACTACACAGTTTCTGTGCAGTCTGAAAACGGTCCCGTATAAAGGTAAAACTGCATGAAAAACTGTGTGCTAGTGTCAGATTTAAGCTGACATGACAGTCAATGTTTTTTTATGTAAACGTTTAAATAGACATTGGTTTATTGTATGCTTTTAAATACGTAAAAAAACAATAACATATATACATAATTAGCTAAATATACAATTTCCTGAGAGCAAACATACGATAATAACTTACAATCGCGTTTCAAAAATACACATATTTAGCGTGTCTTTTGACAGAAGTTTGACAGACTGCACAGTTTTCTGAACAAGAAACTGTGTAGTTTTCTGAACAAGAAAACTGTCTCATACAAATTGAAATATGTGCAAATATCATAAGATTGCATAGATTTATTTTTTAAAAAAAATTCCCATGATCACTTTCAAGTATTTGTTGTATTTGACCACGCCATGTCTTTCTCAGCCTGCCCCGATTTCTACATCCAGGCATATTCACATCATAAATTAGTCTGGCCTCTCTTTCATGCTTCATTTTCTTCTCCCGAACCGTTGTAAAAAAACCTTTCTTGATTTTGTGGATAATGCTTATCTCAGCTTTGCGTTCTGTTATTTACTTAGACACGAGTGCATAATGTGCATCGGCCACTTGTGTCGAAGGTTTCTGTCACACTGTGTACCGTATACATGGAGAAAACTGGTGAATCTACATCATATTTGAAGTCGAATATGACTTTTTAATCTAGATTGAAAAAAAAAAAAAAATTTTCATGAACTTTTCAGAGGTACAGTAGACTAAGTAAAATATCATGTAATGATTTAACTAAATAAATGATATTTGATAACAATTTTTTTTTGGTATGATATTTATTTAGTACTTTATAATTTTTACATAGACTAATATTATTATACTACACTTCATTATTTTTTCTTTCCTAACTATTCTTTTTTTTTTTTTATTATTGAAAAAGAAATCTATGCAATCTTATGATATTTGCACATATTTCAATTTGTAAATACTATTTTCAATAAAGCTTGAAAATAGGAATCGAGTCGTGTCGAAGTGAGGATTCGAACCGACGATCTCTGGACTCAGAGACCGCGACGCTACCCACTGGGCCACCACCCGTTATCTTATCCTAACATTATACATTTATCAATTTAGCTATAATATAATACCTACACTAATAATTTTTTACATTTAACCCTAAAAAACTTAACATTTTGTTCATTTCTTATTTCATCTGGAATCTCCTCATACATTTTAATGCCCTTATACATTAGACAATTATGTGACATAGCTTTTCTTTTCTTTCTAATCTTGTATTTTTTTAACCTCTTGTTGCATATTTATGAAAAAAGTCATTGTTTTTTAATTTGTTTTGCAAATATCTTGGAATTAATATCCCTTTGGCGAGTTTTGGGTTTTCAACTTCTTACTAGGAGGATTTCACACTTTTCATATAATTGTGAAAATTCACCAGTAAATCCCGACTCCTACATTTAGATTTTCTATGACTTCCTCTATCCCAAATTCCAACATTGTCAGTGGCAAGATCCTTTTCATATTGCGGGTAGACAAAACTTATATATCTATGACATTGTTGTTTTACATCGTTCAAAATTATACGCTCTCTCGTTATCGCATTTTTACTGCTTACATCGCATGGCTTCAGCATACGCAACTACTTAAGCCGCTACGCCATAGATACTCGTACTGAAAACTGACAATATAATCATCCTCAGTTGTCAGTGTGTTTTATTGTAAATATCTTGTGCTGTTTGTGATTAGTTGATGTTAAAAATGCAAAAAAGATTTCCTGTCACATCCTTATTCTGCAGCAAATAGGGGCACATTTGTATTTATTGATTCTGTAGGATACCCTGTCGTCGCCTTACCTGTCCTGGCGTTAGGCCAGCTTCTCCCGAATTTAAATCTTGTAAAATTGGGTTACTCAGCATCGGCTCTAGTTCCTTCGAATTAAAATCGACACAAATGCTATTCGCCAAATCAATCCCTTTATCGAAGAAAAAAAGAAATCTTACTCACGATCGACTCCATCATATATATGTAGATTCACCGTTTCCATGACATTTAGATTTTTAAACGGTCTAAAAAAATTTTTAATATCAGTATAAGACAATATATATTGCTAACATTATTATTCTATTTCTATAGTAACCTAAAATCTAGCTCTCTGTTTTATCAACCATGTTGACTGCCATCTGTTGGTAAAGCAGTGAACCTTGTACTTAAGTACCTACTCCATAGATGGCGCTGAAGAAATACAAGTATTTCTTTACATCAGTATAGAAAATTTTATTGTTATGAAAGTTCTGTTAAAATTTGAATCGTCACATTTACCTGCAATAAATTTACAAACATGCTGTAGTTACGCCTTTCTAGAAGCATCTTCTCCACAGCTTACCGTCCTGGCAGGCAGACGTTCCAGATAATATATTACGGTGGTGTTACTGTCTGTAAGGGTGGGTTACTTTTCGGACAGTTGGACGGAGAAATGATACATACCCTGATGAAGAATTTAATTGTAAATACCCGAAAGCAAAAATATCACAGCGGCAGAAGGAAGAAATATCTCACGAAGAAGCCCATCATCCATATTACGGTCAACCGCCATGACACAAACTCGTAACGTCTAGAAAAATAATCATCGGTTACTAAGTAATTTGACTAAATAAATATTATTTCAGTAACAAAACTCGTAGTATAACACGATAACTGGTGAATCTACATCATATTATGAGCCCAATGTGTAAGATGATTTTTTTTCTGCTTGAAAAAAAAATTTTTTCTCCTTTCAAAGCATTCAAAAATACGAATTCTTGCTAAAATTAATTTTTGCTTTCGTTTTCCCCAATTCATTAAAATTTGACTAAAAAGATTATATTTAACCCTTTGAGGTATATTTAATTTACACTTTTTGTTGTAGCCAGCACTGAACTGTTTTTTTGCAAAAAGAATACAATGCGGAATAGATTTACAAAAAAGTACACAAAATATTCATTTGCCAAAGTATTTATTTGAAATTAAAAGCATTTTCTTTCTACTATTACGGTTGTTAAAATTTTATATCCATATGATATTTTTTAAATCACAGTCCTGGATAGAGACCAGGTTTTTCGTGTACAGGTTTCGCAAAACCACACCGTTTTTAAAAAAATATATATTTTAGTCACTGCACACTGTCTTGTCTTTGGAGCCACTTTTTTCTCTCTCGGCTAAGAAGTGTGGTTTGCCATCTAAACGTTCTTCCATGTCCAGAGTACAAGGTCTTACTCTTTTCCTAGAATTTCGACCTTCCCTCATGTCCTTTCATCCTTAACCGAATACGTCATCCATATTATCACCTCCAAAACTTCCGGATAGATTTGGTACTGGGATAGAATCCTATCATTTTCATCACTGGAAGAGTGTCCACTACTATTTTCAAAAAATTCGTCATCGGAATCACTTAAACTTTCGAGCAAATCACATAATTCTTTGTCAAAAAGATTACGCGACAGGTCAGCCATTTTACATACATTTTGTATAGGAATGACAGTTGTAAAAATTTCGTTTATTTTGATCGGTATTTTCAAATAGAAATCTGTTTTATCGGCTATGTTTCTTTTGTTAATAGGGAAGCTTAATTCGTTTTACAACAGATGGCAGTAACAGTATCATTTTTTTATGAAGAAATAAGAAAGTTACCCGGTTTTTTACATGACAGTTAGCTCGGGCGGGTGACACCCGCCATTGGACCTCTAGCGTACTTTTGTTTCAAGCGGGTGGCTCCCGCCAAAGGACTGCATAGGGTTAATGATTCTTACAGATTTCTAATTCAATTTTCTCGAAAACTATGGGTCTAATCGAAAAACTTTATTCTACAAAATCGACTGCAAATATGATGTAGATTCAGTAGTTTTCCGCTTAAGTTAGGAAATATCTTCGAGTATCGAAGACGTCAAGTCTACACAGGGATTTGTCTAGAATACTGAAAATCTGCACCAGTCATTAGAAAGCAAGATGGATTGCCAGAAAGAAATGTTACGATACGACAATCCGCTAAGCGATGCACGGCAGTCACCTGTTAGTCCTGGTGAGCAGATTCCAGCTCCTCAACTCCTCGGCTTCGAAGACAGAGGTGACCTGATCCTCGATGATGGACTCCACGCCGGCCTTCACGTAGTAGAAACAGGAGGAGAGGTCAAAGTCCACGTTGGACGGAGTCACCGGGCTGTTTTCCTGGGCACAAAGTATACAAATAGGCATGGGTAACTATCTTATTCAACCGCGGCCTCCACTGTGCCTTAAGCGATGATATGTGATACCTAGGACTGGCAAAGAAACTAGAGAACTGATAATTTTGCCTTTTTTAAAAATTTATTTTCAAAAAAAAAATTTTTGCTTACAAAGAAATACAATAAAAACACATACACATTAAAAAAAATAAACAAAAATCCCACCAAGGCATAGCCTGTTTGTGGGTATACTGTGAAAGTCAAACAGTATGCACGTGGCAAAAGAGAAAAATAAAGTCATGTAAAAATGGAAAAATAACAGATAATGTAAACAAGATAGTTAAAAAAAAAGAATACAAGATATTGGTATCTTTATACCGGAAGAAGAAGAGGGGAAATAATTTTAATATATAAAATAAAAAATGACGTAGATTATGTTATTGTTATGGTCTTTATAGTAAGAATGATTCTACCTTTACACTATGTATCCAACTTTGTGTTAATTTTTTAAAAGATGAAAAATTTGGAAAATTTGACAATGCCATTTTATTGTCAGTTAAAAAAGAATTAATTAAACTGGGGGCAATAAAATGTGCATGTCTCTGAGCAAGTCGTGATTTACAATGTGGAATTTCTAGCACTCGGTTTCTTCTTTGACTAGACCCTTATCCACACCCGATGGTGCATAGAGCACTGCATTGGTACACCAAGTGCAGTGAATGATTGAATTTTGATTTACAAATTCAATGCTCTACACACCACAGGATACGGATAGGGAAAAGCAGTAGTGGTGAGATTAAAAAAACTAGAATACACGCCTCATAACCTAAGTGCTTGGCTCAGTGAAGCCGATCTTACAGCGTTCCGAGTAAAAATGGCTGATGGATTACCTCCAGCGGCGATACAGAGTCCCCGGCCGCCGTGTCCCCTTCCGCGTGCGGGGCCCCCTCGGCGTGGGGGCTCCTCTCCTGCGTCCCGTCCGGAGCCAGCAAGTTCTCCCGGTGGATGACCAGCCCTACTGGAAATGAAAATCGTAACTATCGTTGATATTTCGACGGCTTACTTCTACACAGAGACATGCAATTTCAGAAAAGTAACATTCCATTCTTGAAAAATACTACCGTGTCTAGGTGTCTAGGTGTCTAGTTACCCACTACGTAACTCTATCAGGATATCATTTTAAAACTTGGAACCAGGAGCTCAATCACAGATAACTATCGACGTAGTTAAAAACGTGCTAACCACGTGCTAACGCTAACGATTTGACCGATCACAATGAACATACGTTCCATACCACGTTAGCCGAGCCGAGCATTGCCGAAGCAACGTTCGGAGATGCTCGGCGCGCGATATCGCGGCCGAACGTCAAACGTCAAATCAACGCGCTTGTCGGATTGTTTATTATGTCGACTGCTTTTCTCAATATTTGGCTTGCCGAAAACCAGCTAAATGCAATACGGCACTCGAGAAAGATTGAATGAAGATATGTGCGAATAAGATATATCTCGGGAAATGGCTCGCGACTAGTATGCGCTCGTTTAATAATCCCGATCGATAACTTTTAACGCGTGTTCCATTGTGATCGCGAAAACGTTAAACATCCATGGGTAAGAAATCGTTATCACGTCGCTTATTACCGAGTCGATAGTGATCTGTGATCGAGCAACAGAATTCACAACAAAAGTATGCATTATGCTAGCATTATGGATATTGATAACGATTATCTTTTTCTGATAATAAAATTCCATCGGCTGTATTAAATGAATTTAATCGCAATCTTTTAAAGCCATTCTTTAATCTCATAAATGCATAAAATGCTTGAGGCTGCAGCCAAGGCCAATGTTAGAGATTTTCATGTTTTTAAAACATCGTCAAAAATTTCGGAGAAGTGATATTCCTAACTAACTAACTAACTATGACTAAATATGATAAGCATCATAACTAAAGACGTACTTGGTCATGTCAGGTTGTCTTTCTCGGCCTTCCGCGGCTTCTACATCCAGGCACACTTGCATTTAAACTTCTTTAGCCGTTCTTTCATCACTCATTCGCTCACATGACCAAACCATCGTAAAAGCCCTTTCTTAATTTTGTCGATAATGCTTATCTCAGCCTTGCACTCTGCTCTGATTTAGACATTTGTACACCTATCATACATAGTCTTACCACACATAGATCGCATTTCAACAGCATTCAGTCTACTTTCATCCTTGTTTTTCCAACACCACGCTTCACTACCATACTTAGCCGTTCTTTCATCACTCATTCGCTCCACATGACCAAACCATCGTAAAAGCCCTTTCGTAATTTTGCCGATAATGCTTATCTCAGCCTTGCACTCTGCTCTAATTTAGGACATTTGTACACCTATCATACATGGTCTTACCACACATAGATCGCATTTCAACAGCATTCGGTCTACTTTCATCCTTGTTTTTTCCAACACCACGCTTCACTACCATACATAAGGGTTGGTACGAGAACTCCGTTGTGTACTGCCAATTTTGCTTCTAGTGTATTTAATGCATTTTAAAACGTTATATTTACCCGTCCATCAATCTAGATTGTAGCATTGTGTAAGAATACAAAAAACAATAAATAAATAATGATATACTTAGGTACAATTTGATCTCTGGCCTTTGGTCGGGTGAGATATAAGTACACATAATATTAATACCAACGCAGATAAGCATGTGACAGATAATCTTCTATATTAAAAAATATGTTTCAATAGGTGATAGACAATATATAGAAGGAATTATTTGATTAAAATCACCTCTAGTGGATTAATAAAATTGGGTGTATAAATAGAGGCTAAATCGGCAGTTCTGGTACCAACCCTTATGTATGGAAGAGAAGCATGCAGTTGGAAAAAAAAGCGACTGAGATAAGCATTTTTGAGCATATTTAGGATTAAATGTAAAAAATATATGTGTGAAAAATATTTATGTATTATATTATAGCTAAATTGAAAAATGTATAATGTTAGGATAAGAATAGTTAGGAAAAAAAATTAAGTGTAATGTACATGAAAATACCCAGATCCCCTTGGCTTTGTCGGGACAAGTCATCGAAAGGGTCGCCAGCTTCAAATACCTGGGAGCGTACATGACAGAAAACGGCAGAGTTTAGAAAGAACTGGGAGTGCGGCTTGGAGTAGCGGGCGCCGCATTCAACAGTATGAAAGCTGTCTGGAGATCGGATATCTACTCGGGCAAAACAAAGTGCCGCCTTTATAACTCCTGCATCACACCTGTTCTCCTCTATGGCTGCGAATCGTGGCACCTAACCAGGGCCCAAGACAGCAGACTTCTTAGTTTTGAGAATGGGTGTCTTAGAAGAATTTTAGGTGCGCGGTGGTTTGACTTTGTAAGGAACACAGAGGTGAGGCAACGGACACAGCAGCCCTTGGTATCTACTGTCATCCGGCGAAGGCGTTTCCCCATATACTACGTATGCCTCCCGAGAGCCGCCACCATGCTTGCCTATTTTACAAGGCATCAGGTTCTCGGCGTCCTGGTCGTCCACTGTTGACAATTCGTCGGCAGTTTGCGTCAGAGCTGCGGGACGTGGACTTGGCTTGGGAGGATGCACGGGAGCTGGCGGCCGATCGCTTGGCCTGGGGGCAGTTTGTGGATTCCATATGCTCCACATAGGGAGCGGATATAGTATAATGAATGAATGTAAATTATATACTAAATAAATATAATATATATTTTTTTTAAATATCCACCAAATTAAGATAGGTCTTTTACGATGGTTCTAAAGGGACAGAAAACTGTACAGTTTCTTGTGCAGTTTGAAAACTGTCCCGTGTAAAACGATAACTAATTGGGATATTGAATGGCCGACGCGACGTTTGGCTGACATGACAGTTAATGTTTATTTTTGAAAACAATATTTTGCAATCAACGTACCATCAGCCTGCTGGGACTCTAACCCCCCGCCTTCGTCTTCGTTGGATTCCACCCGCTTGAGTTTCTTGGCAACTTCGATGTGTTGACGTCCATACTAGAAAAAAAAACATATTTAAAAAAAATCATAACTAACTAACCATCACGCCATTTCTCCGAAGGCTTAGGCAGAGAGGATAGAACGCCACACCACTCTGTCCTGGCACACTTCTCTCGCTTCCTCCACATTCATACATCTTCTCATGCATGCACGCACGTCGATAATTCCGACTTCTTACATGCCCACTTTCAAGCACTTGTTTTACTTGATCATGGCATGTCTTTCTCAGGCTTTGTTCGACTTCTGCATTCAGGCACAGTCGCATCATACATTTTTTTAGCCGTTCTTTCATCATCCATTCGCTCTACATGACCGAACCAACGTAAAAGACCTTTCTTAATTTTGTCGATAATGCTTATCTCAGCCGCGCATTTTGCTCTAATTTCAACATTAGTGCACCTATCATACATGGTTAAAAATCATCTTGAACGAAAGTGGATTGAATGCTGTTGAAATGCGATCTCTCAGGCGAATGTGTGGAAAAAACCATGTATGATAGGTGCCCTAATGTTGATATCAGAGCAGAATGCGCGGCTGAGATAAGCATTATCGACTAAATAAAAAAAGGTCTCTTGCGATGGTTCGGTCATGTGGAGCGAATGGATGCTAGTGATTTTTTTATCTATTTTTCTGCATTCGAGAAAGTTTTAGATTACAAGACGAATAATGAATACTACAAAACGAGTTCTACAAATATTTAAAAACTAACTAACCATCACGCCATTTCCCCGTAGGGGTAGGCAGAGAGGATAGAACGCGCATACCACTCTGTCCTGACATACTTCCTTTGCTTCCTCTACATTCATACATCTTCTCAAGCACATACGCCGATTATCCCGACTTTTCACATGACCACTTTCAAGTACTTGACGTACTTGGTCATGCCAGGTTGTCTTTCTCGGCCTTCCGCCGCTTCTACATCCAGGCGCACTTGCATTTAAACTTCTTTTAGCCGTTCTTTCATCACTCATTCGCTCCACATGACCAAACCATCGTAAGAGCCCTTAATTTTGTGGATAATGCTTTGCACTCTGCTCTAATTTTGGACATTTGTACACTTATCATACATAGTCTTACCACACATAGATCGTATTTCAACAGCATTCAGTCTACTTTCATCCTTCTTTTTCCAACACCACAAAAAATAATTTAATATTAATAATATTAATAACTAAATACTTTTTTAGAAATACTTATTAAGTTATTTTCTTTTTGACCCAGTTGGGAATCGAACCCGCTACCTAATACACTGTAGCCCAACCTGGTACCACTATGCCACGAAGCAGACAATATAAAAATATAAATTACATCAAATTAAGTAAGGCCTTGCATAATGTGAGGTGATTTTCTATAATATTCTTCAATGCACATGAAATATTACTTATAAGTCATATTTTATGTGGATAAATCATTGAGGATATTATAACAAGCTTCTATATATACAGGTATAACTAGTTATGTGACCTGATTGAAATATATGCTGTATCTGCACTGTTCTGCCATTAACCTTAAAGATTACATTAACATAAAGTACTATACATAAATAAAAACTCGATGTACAAGCGGGAAACCAGTGAATCTACATAATATTTAGAGTCGATTTTGTTGGGTAAAATTTTTTGATTTTTTATTTTTTTAAAAATTTATTTTAAAAAGAAAAATTTTTGTTTTTTTTACAATAAAAACACATATACATTAAAAAAAATAAACAAAAATCCCACCAAGGCATAGCCTGTTTGTGGGTATACTGTGAAAGTCAAACAGTATGCACGTGGCAAAAGAGAAAAATAAAGTCATGTAAAAAATGGAAAAATAACAGATAATGTAAACAAGATAGTTAAAAAAAAGAATACAAGATATTGGTATCTTTATACCGGAAGAAGAAGAAGGGGAAATAATTATAATATATAAAATAAAAAATGACGTAGATTATGTTATTGTTATGGTCTTTATAGTAAGAATGATTCTACCTTTACACTATGTATCCAACTTTGTGTTATTTTTTTAAAAGATGAAAAATTTGGAAAATTTGACAATGCCATTTTATTGTCAGTTAAAAAAGATTAATTAAACTGGGGGCAATAAAATGTGCATGTCTCTGAGCAAGTCGTGATTTACAATGTGGCATTTCTAGCACTCGGTTTCTTCTTTGACTAGACCTATTTGAGCTTCTAGCAAAAAAGTTTTGTGCCTAAATACATAATTTAAACATTGTAATAAATATATTCGTCTAATATCCATTAGATTTGCTTTCTGAAACAATTGGAGGGAGGGGAAGGTTCTCTCTTTATGGAGTTTTTATTTTGATAGTTAATTTTTTGAGACGTTTCCAAAGTTTTTATATGAATATTATATTTGACCCTTAGTCTTCGAGAAAATTGAGAAAGTTGTTTTTTTTTGCAAATTGTTATCAAATATCATGTATTTAGTCAAATGAATACTATCCATAATGCCCGCTGTATACGGGACAGTTTCTTGTTCAGAAAACTACACAGTTTCTTGTTCAGAAAACTGTGCAGTCTGTCAAACTTCTGTCAAAAGACACGCTAAATATGTGTATTTTTGAAACGCGATTGTAAGTTATTATCGTATGTTTGCTCTCAGGAAATTGTATATTTAGCTAATAATGTAAATATGTTATTGGTTTTTTACGTATTTAAAAGCATACAATAAACCAATGTCTACTTAAACGTTTACATAAAAAAACATTAACTGTCATGTCAGCTTAAATCTGACATAAGCACGCAGTTTTTTAAACAGTTTTCGTTGTATACGGGACCGTTTTCAGACTGCACAGGAAACTGTGTAGTAAACTGATCCGTATATAGTGGGCTTTAGTCTACGGGTGGGGCATTTTCAGGGGCATCAATTCATTATTTCATTCATTCATTCATTCATTCAATGAATAACATACTTAAACGGGGCCTAAGACGAATCATGATACAGATGCGGTTTTCAGAATTTACCGCTAGTTCAGCTTACAGTTTAATTATTGTAAAGCTCTTACATGATTTCAGTTGACTTCATTAACAAGGAAAAAACATCACTTATTAACATAAGGCGGATAAAATATGTATAATACTATATGGTAAATATTAGCGATTACGACATTTTACGAAATTATTATATGGCGGACTACGGATAAGAGTTCCGAGGTTTTTAAAACTCTCTACAAGAACTTGATTCCTACATTTTAATCATTTATTTCCGAATAACTTACATAGGTATGTATTTTAAATATTTTATTTTTTCCATAGTATAAACATTTGGCTATCGTGCAAGATGTCGAGGGTTCGATTCCCGTAGTGGGTCAACACGAAATATTTATTTACACCCAATTTATTATTAATGTTTGAATTATGGATATATTTTCAATATTTCATTACATTATTATGTAGTTTTAACATTTTTATTTTTAATATTAATTTTTCATATTCGGTACTCAGTTTAGTTAAAATACGTCGCAAAATAATTTCAGTAGTTACAAGTATGTAGTTTTTAATATTCATAATAATTCCAATACCGTAGTGGTATAAATTTTATCATGTTTTTATTACAAAATTGGGTATATGGACTTTAAAATTTAGGACTGCCAATACCCAGCTCTTAGCTTATTTGGCAGTCCAGGACCATAAAAATATGTAACCTTAATGTGTACACACTAAAAAATAAATAATAAATAATAAAACTTTCACGTGTGATACCTTGGACTGGCCCTGAAAGATAATACTGATCATCCGACCGTCAAGAAATGAAATTATTAAGATACACTATACCCTTACCCGATGGTGCATAGGGCACTGCATTGGTACACCAAGTGCAGTGTAAACTCGTGGTGTAGCGATTAGCGCATCGAGCTGCCACGAATGAGGTCGCGGGTTCGATTCCCGACGAGGTAAAAAATTAAATAAATATTTGAATATGTTTGTTTTTTTTTTTTTTTTTTTCAATCCGATGCTCCCTAGGAGTTTTAAAAATAAACTCATTTAGGGACAAATAAAAAACACATATTCATTTTATTCTAATACGCACTTACATCGCTTAGATCACAAAATAAACACAATATATACAAAAAACAGAACCAATCCAATGAAAACATAAAACCTAAAGAAAACAATAAAGTGAATTATTACAGTAACAGCAAAACCATATATATTATATCGATGCAAGTAGAAAAGGTATCATTCAAAATACTTATTAATACAATATTACAATACATTATGGTACGAAAGAAATTCATAGCTTTAGGGTATAAGTGCATAAAACGAGCAACTTTTCTTAGAAAATCGCGAGATTTAATGAAACGAGACTTAGAGAAACGAGTATTAATTAGAAATCGGGATAATCATATTGTCAATAAATAATATTTTGCAGGTTGCTATCTATTATATTCTAACATTATCCCCCGAAGTACGATTAATGCAACCTACCCCATACAAACATTCATATTGACTTTTTTGTTAATTATATCGAATAAAAGAAAGGTATGTTTTTAATTTCGTAAATGATAACCGAAATAACGAGCAAATATTATTGTTAATCGATTAACTCCAACAAATGGTTATGCGCATCACTAAACGGACAAAAATAAAACGTAAATAGTGTGGCCACATCCACAAACTTCAACGAAAATGTTTTTTGTTAAATTTAAGCTTCGTTTTTAATGAAAGCTAAAATGAGCATACGAATTTCATTTGATTTGTGCAATATCTCATGTTTCTCAGGTGGCGTTTCGGCCTTAACGTTTACGCGTATTCCGTTTTTGTCCGTTGACTTTTTAAACGTCAACAAGACGTCAAACGGTTAGGTTGCCAGCCACACTAAAAATTAATCTGTTGAAGTTCTTTCTCGGGTAACATTATTATCTTGAATCTTTGGGTAATATGGATAATTTATCTTGTGTACAAAATAGGTAGTGCAACATAATTTTTTACTATTTTATTAAATTATAAAATAAGCAAGAACAGCACACCTAGGATTAATTTGAAAAAAAATACGGAGGTAAAAATGTTTTCCTTTATGGCTGCGAATCATAACACGTAACCAGGGTCCAAAAATTCAATTTGGGTCATTATTGATTTTTGCACACTTAATTTCCCTCCCTCTAAATCCTCTCCAGGTACTTCCATAACTCCTTTCCATATCCCACTTCCCATAGACTAATATTTTTTAAATTTTACTAGATTATGTATTTTTACATCATTGTTGTCTATTTCCCCATGACGTCATCAATAGGAATCTACATCACCTAACCTAACCTAACCAGGGCCCAAAATAGCTGGGACTTCTAAATTTTGAGAATAGGTGTCTTAAAAGAATACATGGTGTGCGGTGGTTTGACGTACCTTTGTCCATACACAGAGGTGAGGCATAGACGCAGCAACCCTCAGTTTCTACTACCGTCATCAAGCATATACTACATCCCCAGTGAAAGCCTTAACCACGCTTGCCCATTTTACAAGGCATCAGATTCTCGGCGTCCGGGACTTCCAATATTTTAATATTCCCCGATAGCACATGGGACCCAAAATTTATGTAGACATAGGTAATTGATGCATGAGTAGCTTGGTGTATTTTGGACTGGACTGAACTCAGTTTGTGAATTTCAATCCCAGTAAAGGGAGTAGTTATGATGACTCTAACATTTAGATTTAGTGGGGTAGTAGTCTGGTCGCCCTCAGCTTGCCTGATCCCTCGGGGTCTGCGTTTCTGGGGACTGGCGTGGTGTTCCTTGCCCACAAAGTCCTCTCTTTCTCATTTCTTTGCGTATGTCTGTGACTTGTTTTGGTTAGGATGACGGATAGGGTGCGGCAGGGGACGCATGATTATAGGTCCGCCAGATAGGATGACTGTACACTCATTGTAGGTTGTGGTTTGGACTCGGCCGAGGTTGCTGCTGCGTCTTCTCCGTATTACCGGGGGGCACGGGAGGCTTCATTTTGGTTAAATCCCTATCACTGTAAATTTGGGCCAGCTTTGAGCAGGTTGGGGTGAATGTGTTTTCAATCTTAGAGCCGAGACAGTGATAGGGGCATAGAAAGCATTTGGTCGCCCACCTAACCTTAACTTTATTCCGCTTTTTCCAGTTAATACTGAATCTATTAAATTTCGCGAATTAGCTTCTCAAAATCGGTAGAGTTATGCTGACTGAAAAAAGACTCAATAGGTTTAAAACAGTGTAGGGAAGGGTGGGGCTTTCAACTGTTGACTATTCGCCGGCAGTTTGCGTCAGATCGCTTGGCCTGGAGGCAGTTTGTGGAGTCCATATGCTCCACACAGGGAGGTTTGGTGAAATTTTAGTGTTCCACACATTTTATTATAGAAAATACAGCACTAGTATGTACATAATACAGAAAAATTTCATCTAAAAATATTAATCTAGAGTATCTAAAATCTATAATACTAAAAAATAATACATTGTTCTCAAATCAAAACCATGATATGTCAGATTTCGCGTTCGCTGTTCCAATATATGATAAAAATATAATTTTTAAAATCACATTATTAAATTACAATAAATTTATTACAAATAATCTGATGCATAGGCCTCGTCTTTTAATTTTTAAATGCGTATTATTTTCGTTTATGACATGATAACATCTAATAAATCGATGAACGCCGGCTGCACACACGAAAAAGCATGACTCATTGTCACGTTCCGCCTGAGTCGAGTGTGCAAGCGAGAGCGCGGAACAAGCGATAGATAGGCACGATCGGCCTAAGCTTTCGGTTTGTGACGCATCTATCTCTCTTCCACTCCATCGGCCGATGCGTCCGAGCAGAAGGGAGACAGCAGCAGCACACAAGGAGAAATAACAAAAAAAATGTTAATTTATGGAAAAAAATTGTAATTTTCAATTAACTCCTGCTTTGTATTATTCAAAATAATGATAATTCAGTAATAATAATTCGATTCAATTCATAAAAGTATGCTATTTTTCATCAATGTTTTCTTATGACGTTATCACGTAAAATTATCGTCCGTAAACCGACTTTACAGACAACCAAAAGTTTTTTACAAAACCCGAACTTCAAATAATCGTATCTCGCTTATTCATTATTCGATTTACGAACGGATTGCACTGCTGGCTTTGTGGTTATTTGTTTTACTTTTCTGCATTCCCAGAAAAAAGGGCTACAAGCTAAGCTTAAACAATACACGTCAATTAAAAAATTATATTATTTACATTTAAATTGGCCCCACGGGCAAAGACACTGGTTTCTAAATCGAAGATTCTTCCTTCAATTCCCGGTGAGTTCTCAATGAAATTTTCATTCATCATTTTCAAGGCTTATCTGCTCAGTGCATAGATAGCTAATCCACCAGAGCAGCAAGAAGGTAAGATGATTAGTCTTATCTAAAGCCCGCTATATATGGGACAGTTTACTACACAGTTTTCTGTGCAGTCTGAAAACGGTCCCGTATAAAGCTAAAACTGCATGAAAAACTGTGTGCTAGTGTCAGATTTAAGCTGACATGACAGTCAAGGTTTTTTATGTAAACGTTTAAGTAGACATTGGTTTATTGTATGCTTTAAAATACGTAAAAAACCAATAACATATTTACATTATTAGCTAAATATACAATTTCCTGAGAGCAAACATACGATAATAACTTACAATCGCGTTTCAAAAATACACATATTTAGCGTGGTTTTTGACAGAAGTTTGACAGACTGCACAGTTTTCTGAACAAGAAACTGTGTAGTTTTCTGAACAAGAAACTGTCCCATATAAAGCGGGCTTTATAGTATAGAAAACTGTACAGTTTCTTGTTCAGAAAACTGTACAGTCCGTCAAAAGACAGGCTAAATATGTGTATTTATTAAGCGCGATCGTAAGTTATTATCGTATGTTTGCTCACAGGAAATTGTCAATATAGCTAATAATGTAAATATATGTTTTTAACAACATTTTGAATGTATACAAATACTTGTACCAATAAAGATTGATTGCCAAAAATGCTTAACAATCTTCTCAACAGATGTCACCAGTGAGAAAATATCTTGTAATGTGAAACGAAGCGTGATAATTCATACTGATAGATGTTCCGAAATTTGTCATGCATGGTTATCAGATGATGGGCGGAATGGGGAATGTTGTAATACATTAAGTGGCCACTTACCCAGCCAATGACAGGTCATAAGCCCTGTAAACGCCTCGATAATCCACATTCGTTTCCAGAGTTTCTCTCTCTCTGTTGGGATATCAGTAATATCTAAATGTATGTTATCTGATTTTTAGTCGGAATAATCGGCGTATGTGCACGAGAAGATGTATGAATGTAGAGGAAGCAAAGGAAGTCTGTCAGGACAGAGTGGTATGGCGTTCTATCCTCTCTGCCTACCCCTACGGAGAAATGGCGTGATAGTTAGTTAGTTAGAAAGCATTCAATACATCAATATCTATTTAAATGTATTTTTCACGCTAAAACTATTTCACAAGTGATATCTTGGGCTGGCGCCGAAGCGTAAGACTGCTCATCTTGCCTTCGAGAAACAAATTATGAAAATTCAGTCCCCTATTTACCACTAGGCGCGGTGGAAACAAGTTGTTTTATAATTTTTGGATGTAAAATTTTTGTATATGTAATTGTATAAATATAAAAGCAAGTATACCAAGGCACTTTGTATCAAAATTACTTCATAATGGAACTTTGTTTGGGGCGATTTGAATCCTCGAATCCCTCGAATCATGAATTTTTCGAACTATTCGAAGATTTGAAAAAATAACTCAAAACATCAAATATCGAATCTTAATTTTGATGAATTTTTTTTCCATTTGAGGAAGAAAAAAACAGGTTCACAACACACGCGATTATAGTAAGGAAAAGTTGCATTCTTTACTAGCTTAAGGGGCTACTAGGTCCACCCTTTGTTAATTGTAAAATGTAGTAAGCGCCCGGATGAGCGCTCGTTAAAACACGACCAAAATCCGATTGAACGTCGCGCCGTTTGGTTTCATTATTATTTGCATCGCGTACACCGCGTGCATCGCGTACACGATAATCTTTTTCAAATTTAATATAGTAAAATCTACGGAATTTAATATGGTCAAAAATCTACTAATGTTTTACAAATTTGAATCAGATAATGCACTAGATATATACGTATTCTTTAATACATTTTTTTTTTTTAATCTTATATGTACTGTTTTTGTGTTATGCATCAAATGTTGTTAAAAACAGGGGGTTTCTTTAAATTAATTGTGATTCAACGAAATATTTAAAATAAAAATTTAGTCACGATAATTCACTAGAAAAATAATTATTAATTACGTCATATTTTTTTCACTTTTATTTAATGAACCATGAAGTACAAGGGAATTTTGCCCTGACGTACATGAATGTATGGGGGACCTCGTAAAGGGCCTTAAGGTTTAATTTCCTATGGCACACATTTCTTTACGGACTAAATTTGTAGAAATCAGTAAAAGTTTTCACAAATTTGTTATTGTGAATAATAATAATTATTATACAAATATCACCACTGGAATGCAAAAATGTGTCGTTACAAATGAAATTTTTCTTAATAATTTAACTGTGAATAACAAAATTTGATCTTTTATCCTTTTTAAAATTGGTAACTAAAATAGGTTATCTATTTAAAGTATGTTTTTTTTATTCAATTCAGGTTTAATTTTGGATATTTTTTGGTACATAATATTTTTTAAAAACACACTGTAGCCGATGGATATTTCCTTTTATGATTAGAATTTACGATTCGAGATTCGAGGTAAAATTTAGATTCAGATTAGAGGAAATTCTGGATTCTACCCAACCCTAGTTTTTTTGTATTGTAAAAGGTTTGTTTATTTGTGATTTGTCTCGGTGGAAATATTGTTTTTAATGATCGTGCATAATGAGAATCAGTATTGACTTAATTATGAACTAATAATGCCACATATTTAAGCGTATATCTTAAAATAATGCATAAACTATGACATTTTAAGACAATTTCGTGGTTTAAAATCTACAGACATACATATTAAATTAATTTTATCGTATACATCAGCGCTTCTGTTCTAAATGTTTATCTACAGCTTCGAAAAAGAATTACAGAGAAGTGGAATTCCACACTTGAAAAATAGTACCATGTCTAGTTGCCTACTACGTCACCACTAGGCATCTACGTCATCACTAGACATCTACGTCACATGTTTCAAAGTGTGAATGTATAGTAGGGTGTCCCAAAAAATTATTTTTTTCTATTTTGAAAACGCATACCCTCTATCTTTTTTGCAATTACTATGGCCTATTCAGATACGAAATTTCATATGTGTACAATGATTTTAACTCGTGCCGACAGGGCCTCAAAATTTTTCAAAATTAGAGAAATTCCCTTCATGTTGTATGAACATGTTCCGATACAAGTCGGCACGGGTTACTGTACTCCAAATGAACGGAAATTTTCTGAACAAGTGCTATATAGCAAAAAAAAAAGAAAGTGGGCCCTATGCATTAAATAATAATCAAGTTGAAAAATAAGGGACACCCTAGTAGGGTGAAAACAAAATATAGTATGGGACCAAAAAAAAATTTTTTTTCGATTTTGAAAATGCATACCCTCTATCTTTTTTACAATTACTATGGCCTATTTAGATACGAAATTTCATATGTGTACAATGATTTTAACTCGCACCGACAAGGCCTCAAAGTTTTTCTAAATAATACTCGATTTGAAAATTCTGGGACACCCTAATGTATAGGCCTGAGTGCTGGATTATTTAGACGGTGGAATTTGATTAGAATTGGTGTTATGAAATTAACCCTAGGAAGCGAATATTTAAAAAAAAAATTGTATTGAAACACCCTTATAGTGAATTCTATTTGGAAGATTTACAGTAAATCAGAATGTGCCCTGCTAAAAATTGAATGTACAAATTTTTGTTCGTTTTGATTCGTTCTTTGTCAATAATTGATTCTAATTTTAATCTGTTAACTCCTCAATTTGGTGACAAGTCTTGATATCCAGTTATAGAAAAGTGTTGATGGAATATCCAGTTATTGGAAAGTGTTGACAGAATATCGCATTGTGCCCAGTTAACAGGTTATAACAACTAAGTAATAAAATTAATTAAATAACTTCAGTTCTAAGAAAGATCATTATGCAATATAAAATCGTCATAGCTTTAACTAATTTGTTTTAACTTTTTCCCAGTATATAACTCAGATGGAGTTAATGGACACTATCTGCCCCCCCAGGTGTGGAACCACGTGCGGCCCAGCGTGCCGAGGTAGGGGTGGCGCTGCGCCTTGTGGCGTACGACGAGCGCCGGCGGGTCCAGCTCGCGCGCGGAGCAGCCCGGCGCGGGGCACGCCAGCAGGCCGGCCGCGTCGCGGTGCCCGGACACTATCTGTCCCCCCAGGTGTGGAACCACGTGCGGCCCAGCGTGCCGAGGTAGGGGTGGCGCTGCGCCTTGTGGCGGAAGAGCGCCGGCGGGTCCGGCTCGCGCGCGGAGCAGCCCGGCGCGGGGCACGCCAGCAGGCCGGCCGCGTCGCGGTGCCCGGACACTATCTGTCCCCCCAGGTGTGGAACCACGTGCGGCCCAGCGTGCCGAGGTAGGGGTGGCGCTGCGCCTTGTGGCGGCCGGCGGGTCCGGCTCGCGCGCGGAGCAGCCCGGCGCGGGGCACGCCAGCAGGCCGGCCGCGTCGCGGTGCCCGGACACTATCTGTCCCCCCAGGTGTGGAACCACGTGCGGCCCAGCGTGCCGAGGTAGGGGTGGCGCTGCGCCTTGTGGCTACGGTCGGCTCGCGCGCGGAGCAGCCCGGCGCGGGGCACGCCAGCAGGCCGGCGCGTCGCGGTGCCCGGACACTATCTGTCCCCCCAGGTGTGGAACCACGTGCGGCCCAGCGTGCCGAGGTAGGGGTGGCGCTGCGCCTTGTGGCGGACGAGCGCCGGCGGGTCCGGCTCGCGCGCGGAGCAGCCGGCGGGGGCACGCCAGCAGGCCGGCCGCGTCGCGGTGCCCGGACACTATCTGTCCCCCCAGGTGTGGAACCACGTGCGGCCCAGCGTGCCGAGGTAGGGTGGCGCTGCGCCTTGTGGCGGAAGAGCGCCGGCGGGTCCGGCTCGCGCGCGGAGCAGCCCGGCGCGGGGCACGCCAGCAGGCCGGCCGCGTCGCGGTCCCCCCAGGTGTGGAACCACGTGCGGCCCAGCGTGCCGAGGTAGGGGTGGCGCTGCGCCTTGTGGCGGACGAGCGCCGGCGGGTCCGGCTCGCGCGCGGAGCAGCCCGGCGCGGGGCACGCCAGCAGGCCGGCCGCGTCGCGGTGCCCGGACATGTGCTCTCTCAGGTCACGCTTCAGAAAGAATACCTGAAAAAAGATAACTTGTAACGAGCTTGTACAGCAACATCACAAAACTATCTGTGCAATCCGTTCGTAAATCAGATAATTAATAAGTGAGATACAATTATCTATAGTTTTTATTCCGCATAAGATCGGTGATGCCACCAAAATGATTGAATCTCTGTTATTAATAATCCGATTTATGAACGGATTGAACCGATGTTATTGTGATTTTTTGTCTGCATGCCCGTTGAATCCGCCACGATGAGACTCTCTGGTAATTTCGTCCGAACGAGGATCGGAAAATGGAAGAGGACTTACCAGAGCTGGACTCAAGGGCGGGATATGAAGATGAAGGACCACCAGGAAGGGCGAAGTATCCTGGAATACCTGGAACACCACGTCGAACTGGCGCGGCGGGACACAAAACGAGGGGCACAGCACACTTTACTCACTTTTGGTCGAGGGTTTCGGGAATTGGAATCTGGGAAGCTTGGAGATGGATGACGAGTATCACGAGGGTATAACGAGGGTGGATAGAATGAAGAAAGATCAGGATCGGATCGAGAAGGACAGATGTTGCGAGGTAGAGTAACGTTGCTGCGCTGAGCGAATTTTCGAGACTGAATTTTAGTTGGATAACAGGTGACAAAACGGAATGGAATGGGTGAAGGTAGGCGATACATTTTGGAGAGGAATTCGAACTACCTATACCAGAGAGTATCAATGATGGCCAAACCACCCGTGATGCGTATAGCTTGTGTTCCCCATGCGATGCTCGCAGTATAGCTTACCATTTCACAGCACTCGCACGGGTAGTAGGTGCTGAGGTCCTCTACTCCGTGCTTCACGCTCTTGTGCGTCTGCATGCCCTTGACACACTTGAAGTCCTTGCGGCAGATGTCGCAGCTGAACGGCAGAAGGACTCCGCTAGCGGCGCGCTTGCGTTTCCGCCGAACCTGACAAAACATTTCAAAGATAAAAAACTGCATAATATCATAATAAATTAAACATTAGACTTAATCATAACAACTACTACTATTACTTAATAATAAACTGATTATTTTATTTATTTATTAAATGTAACATAATAAACTTAAATCTAGATCATGCCAAACAAGTTTTCACTTGTTTTTCAACGTGTTTCTTCTACTTAATTTAAATAACACTTGTTATATTATTATATAAGTAAAATGTATCGAATAGGGATGTCCTAATGCGTTACCGAATCGATTTCTCATAAAAATCGACTTTATCGATGTCAAATTGTAAGTTTTAATCAATTTAACACATTTTATTTTTGCTCAACATTTTGTAGTTTATAAACATACCCAGACGTTTAAAGCAGAGTTTATCGCAAAAGCGCTGTCGTTAAATTTTTTTTTTAACAGTCTTTATTCAATAAAAAATATTACAAAAAATACATAATTTCTTTGCAAAAAATAAACTCCTTAATTGGAGTTTGTCATCGGGTGCAGGAGCTACAGAAAACCCAAATATGCATAGGACTATTTTATTGTCGTAATGTAAATTGAGAAATTCTGTGTCGCGACAAAAAAAGAAAAAAAAAAACAAATAGGTTTTAATTTAAATCACATTTTATATTTTTTCATGGAAAAAATCAACTTGAATAATCCTTGTTGCATAAGTAGGCTCAATAAACATCGATATGGATAAATATCGGAGCTTAAGAACATGTGCTTCACTATCGTAAAGAAAAAAAACATTAAATATTGCTTTTTTCGGTCAATAATTACGGAACTTTATAGGCGCCCATGTGTCAAAAGTAAAATAAACGCTTGGAAGAGATATAGTCGCTCTTGTTCCATGATGATTTAATAGTGGCTTCTTTTCTTTGAAATGTTTTATTATCAATTTAAAGTAGTATATTTGCTTGACTGGGAGTACTCCAACATATTTTAACAAAATTGCATCGTCCTCTATACTTTTTTCTTTATTGTATCATTTTTGATAATTATTTTGAAGAGTTTAATTATTACCTTGAAGTCTCTGGGAAAGGGATCGTTGGGGAAGAAAGATGCCGGATCCAGTTCTAGAGTCAGGCGGGACGAGGCGTCAGAGGGAAGAATCGGTAATGAAGGAACTGTAAAGGAAAATATATTTACTTAATGCATTATTTACTATTTTCATCTGAAAGTGAGGATTCAAAATGCTAAGAATTTTATTTGATTCATTTGGCTTTTTGTACAAAAAGTTGGCGGGTTTATTGCCTAGTTGGCAATTTCTTCCAACAAACCAATTAAATTAAAGTATAACTAGTATATTATAATTGTTGACGTGATAACGTCTAGTAAATCGATGGGTGCACACACGCAAAAGCATGACTCATTGTCACGTTCCGCCTGAGCCGAGTGTGCAAGCGAGAGCGCGGAACAAGCGATAGAGAGGCACGATTGGCCTAAGCGTTCGGTTTGTGACGCATCTATCTCTCTTCCACTCCATCGGCCGATGCGTCCGAGTAGAAGGGAGTCAGCAGCAGCACACAAGCACAAAGTGAAAGTGAAATTAAGGAGCGCAAAAAAATATATTTATGGAAAAAATTGTAATTTTCAATCAACTCCTGCTTTGTATTACACAAAATAATGATAATTCAGTAATAATAATTCAATTCAATTCATAAAAGTATGCTATTTTTCATCAATGTTTTCTTATAACGTTATCACGTAAAATTATCGTCCTTAAACCGACTTTACTGTCAACCAAATTTAAAAAAAAATATTGTTAGATAGTTAAGAGATAGCCTTAATTGGACGTTATTGTTAGTAATTAATATTGTATATGGTATGTCTGTTGGCTGTCCATAAATAAATAAAAATAAAGGGTTGATCTATGATGATCTTTTGAACGGGTGGTGGCCCAGTGGGAGTCCAGGGATCGTCGGTTCGAATCCCCACTACGACACAACTCGATTTCTATTTTCAAGCTCAAGCCGCTTAGGCTTTATTGAAAATAGTATTTACAAATTGAAATATGTGCAAATAATATAAGATTGCATAGATTTCTTTTTACTTAAAAAATAAAAAATATATGTTTAAATAAAGAAATAAAATACTCACTGGTTTCCATCTCCATTTCCACGTTATACGGGGGGCGGTGCTGCTCGTCCTTCGCCCTTTTGGTGTACTTCCTCTTGGCTCTCCCGTTCTCGTCGGCGCCCCCCTTCCCGTTCAGCATGAGCGCCAGGTCGCCGTCCATCTCCCCGGGGCTGCCCACCTTCGTGATGACCAGGGAACCTGAAGGAGAGAGAGAGTGACAAATTGTTTATCAAACTCAAAATTATTTATAAACAACATTTTGAGTGCGTCCAAATACTTGTAGACAAAAAATATTCCCTTCCAAACTTCTCGTCTCTGTTGAGATGTCAAATTGGGTTCTTTCTAATTTTATATTTTTTATTACAAAAAAATGATGGGAATTTTTACGATGTCATATGAATTTTTTAGCGCGGTTTGAAATAGCGCTTTTTCAAATCGCTCGCAAAATCCTCCATTTAGCGCGCATGCGGTGTGACGTCACAGCAATATAGGCGCTCACTACGGAATGAATTTCACGCCTTGCACGGTGGACGGGTATGACGTCATTAGCCAATAACAGGTGTTAAAAGTCACTCGCAATTTCGTGTTTTTAAAACATAAATTTATAAATGAAAAAAAATTTTTGATCATTGTGTTTTATATCGTTGGAATTGTAAAAATATACTTTAAATATTTATAGCGTTTTCAAGGTTATTCATGTTATCGGGAAGAACCCTATTGTAATTATTAGCCCGTAATGGGTGAAATCCAGTTTTTGTCTACAAGTATTTGGATACACTAAAAATGTTGTTTATAAAAATTAGCTGGTAAAAGTTATAAGTTATAACAAATTGAAGATTCATCTTCAGGCGTTTCCTAGTAGGTGATATAATTCGGTAAGAATCTCACTTGCAATCATAAAGGTTTCTGCTAAAATGCTTAGCAAGTTTCTCAATGGATGACAGAGAGTGTTCACATGTGAAGCGTCGCGCCATTTAACTGTATATTGGCAGATATGGATATCAAAAACTAGGTGAAACGGGGAATGTTGTGATACATCAAGTGGCCACTTAGCCCAGCCAATGACAGGTAATAAGCCCTGTAAACGCCTAGATAATCCACATTCGTTTCCAGAGTTTCTCTGTCTCTGTTGGGATATCTAACTAACTATCTAACCATCACTCCATTTCTCCGTAGGGGTAGGCAGAGAGGATAGAACGCCATACCACTCTGTCCTGACAGACTTCCTTTGCTTCCTCTACATTCATACATCTTCTCGTGCACATACGCCGATTATTCCGACTTTTCACATGACCACTTTCAAGTACTTGACGCACGTCTTTCTCGACCTTCCGCGACTTCTACATCCAGGCACACTTGCATTTAAACTTCTTTTAGCCGTTATTTCATCACTCATTCGCTCCACATGACCAAACCATCGTAAAAGCCCTTTCTTAATTTTGTGGATAATGCTTATCTCAGCCTTGCACTCTGCTCTAATTTGGACATTTGTACACCTATCATACATAGTCTTACCACACATAGATCGCATTTCAACAGCATTCAGTCTACTTTCATCCTTGTTTTTCAAACACCACGCTTCACTACCATACATAAGGGCTGGTACCAGAACTCCAATTTTGCTTCTTTCGATAAGTTCTTATTTGCCACTATCGATTTCAAGGCGCCATTATATCAATAATAAATTACCTTTATTATACTGAAGCCCGCATTTCTGCCACGTTTCAATCGGAATACCGCGCTTAAACTTGTTTTTGGATCCTTTTTTGCGACCGCGTTTCTTGGGCATTTCCGTGACGATTCCATTGTGATTGTAGGCGTGTTGCTTTTCGTAATGTTGGTAGTCCGCGGGCTTCTCTATCTTGGTGATGGTCAGCGAGCTGCTGAAGGCCGGGATCTTGTGGACCGTGAGCCCGGAGACGGCCGGAGTCACGGTGATGGACGGGCGGTAGTTGGAGTAGGAGCCGGAGCTGGTGGAGTCCGAGTCGTAGCCGTTGGAGTTGTAGGTCAGCGGGTCGTTTGGGATGGAGGCGAACGGGTCACCCAGGGGGTCCACTTCGTCATCTCCGAGCATCTGCAAAAAAATACCGGCACTAAATTAATAATCTCTTCCAAGCGTTTATTTTACTTTAGACACATGGGCGCCTATAAAGTTCCGTAATTATTATTGACAGGCAACCATAGACCAAAAAATGCAATACTTTATATTTTTGTCTTTACGATAGTGAAGCACATGTTCTTTAGCTCCGATATTTATCGATATCGATGTATATTAAGCCTACTTATGCAACGAGGATAATTCAAGTTGATTTTTTCCATGAAAAACTATAAACTGTGATTTAAATTAAAACTTATCCGTTTTTTTTTTTCTTTGTTTGTCGCTATCAAATTAAGGAGTTTATCGGGACTGTATTTAAAGTTTCTTTTGTAAAGAAATGATGTATTTTTTGTAATATTTTTTATTGAATAAAGACTGTTAAAACTACAAAATGTTGAGCAAAATTAAAACATAAATTAAATTAAAACTTCTTCATAAATAAAGTCGATTTTGATGAGAAATCGATTCGGTAACGCATTAGGACATCCCTAATCGATACATAATCGAGCTGTCAAAAGTAAAATAAACGCTTGGAATTGGTATAGATAAACTGTTGTTTTTTTCCAACTTATAAACACAATGATAAAAATGTAGTTTTAAATAAACACGAAATTACGAGTGACTTTTAACGCCCGTTATTGGCTAATGCACCGTCATAAATAACCCGTCCATCATGAAAGGCGAGCTGAAATACATTTGCGAAGTGAAGCGCCCATTTGAATGTGACGTCAACACCGCATGCGCGCCAAATGGAGGATTTTGTAGCGATTTGGAAAAGCGCTTACCGCGCTAGAAAATTGTAATATGACATCGTAAAATTTAAAAAAAATTCCATTGATATTGTTATTTTTCAATAAAGTTTTTGAATAAAAAATCAAAAAGAACCAATTGCTTGCTAAGTGTGCATTTGATGTATCTGGGGTCTTGAGGGGTGGTAAAGGGTAGGGGTCTTGAGAGGGTAAATTATATTTCTATAGAGTAAACGAATATAACCACATAACATCATTTTATTTAATCATAATTTAATATTAATCAATGGCGGCGGTGTTTTCAAAATGATTTTCTTCCCCCGACTTGTTAACATTATTCACATATCATCATCGTAAGAAGCATATGGATTCCACAAACTTCCAATAGGGCACTGCAACAACAAGTGCAGTGTCTCTTGATCATTTTATTACACTGAGGTAAGATTGATCAGTCATCAACGCTTCAGTATGACTGATCGCTTTTAGACAATAGAAATATTAATATTGAAAATCACATATAAGATAAATATTTCACGTTGACCCCCTACGGGATATCGAACCCGAAAAGATAATTTTAAGGTTTCTTTTATTAGGATAAATAACAATGGAAATTTCTTACGTTTAAAAAACAGCAAAAAACTTATTTTACTAATAAACACTGATTAAATGCATACTTAAATAGTTGAAATAGTTATCATTCTTGACAACATCGAATTAAAAATTAAAATCGCAAAGTTTAATGAACTCGTAAAATTAACCTTAAATATTCGGTTAAATATTTTTTTTGTATTTAGTCATACGCAGAAAAGCTATTTGAAATAAAGCGACTTTGATAAATAATATCAGTTTTATGAAACTAAATTCACAGCACACAAGAGAGAATTTAATTCTCGGTTTACTTTTTTTTTTTACGAAAGAAGCCATGCTAAAGAAATTGTACATTTTTTTGTTTACATAAAACTTTAAAACTAATTTTTAACGCCGAACAAATTGAAATTGTTCTAGATTATTCGTTTTTAAGCGGAAATATGCTAGGCAAACATATAAAATAACGGATTCGGTGACGAAAAAAATACAAAACTTCAATATACTTTAGGACAAAAGCCGAAAATAATTTGAGTAATTAACTATGTAAGACCGCGAAAAAAATATTTTCGGTAACAAAAATGAAGCACAATGGCGACTTTTAAATTGCTACAAATTTTAAGAGGATATTAATATAAAACACGTGATTGGTAAAGGGGTATCAAAGTTTTTATTAAGTATACCCGTTTCATTAATATTTATAGGGATTAACAGTGTATTTTACCTTAAATTCGCCGACAGGCAACACGCTTAACTTAGAACTAATTAACTAGTTAAGTTGTAAACTGTCAATGCTTTTCCGATGCAAAGTTTGTTTAGGTCGGTAAAACAGCGCGGAGTAAAAACATACGATGAAAATGTTTAGCATTGTCATCAACAGATGGCAGAGTAACTAAATTTGTTACTATTATTCTTTAGGTAGGCTGCCCATGATAATTTACAAAAAATTACATTATTGTATTTTGAAATTCCTTTAATTGCAATTTAATGCCAATGTTATTTTTTGACTGTGCCGTGTAAGGGCCTGGCGCGCACTTGATTTTATAATCTTTGGCGATTTTTATACTAATTATTTAAGTTTAATTATTCAAGGTGAAGGACATGTTCGCCTTGGCCGATCGCCCCCCTCCCTAGTGTCAAAACATATGTTTGCAACCCTCGAGTGACTAACGAATTTCAAAACACAAAGGTTAAATTGCTTTAATTCTTATTAAAATGCGGTTTTTTGTTATGTTTTCGTTGTGGATAGTATTGATTTCCATTAAAATAATTATATTTGACAACAATTAGTAAAAAAAAAAAACGAAAAATAAACTTCTAACTCGATTTTCTCGAAAACTATGGGTCTAATAAAAAAAAGACTGTGCAATGTTGACTCCAAATATGACGTAGAATCAGTGGATTTCCGCTTGTACATCGAGTTCTGTTACACCCTGTATTTGCTGTATTGACTTTGACCGATTGCACGACACCTATTGGGCAATTACAACATTTTAATGTACCAATCAATAATACGTCTTTGTATGGCTGTAATTTAAGAAAAAATAATCTGCTGTCGCTGAAAGAAAACATGTTTTTAAATGAACACTTCTAACTGTCAGTTTTTGTTCTCCCCGTAAATATGCAAGTTATTTAAAAGGAAAATTGTATTTAGTTACGCCAGTTATACTGGTGCCGTCACATTTTCTAACATTGGCTTGTCTATAATAGTATTAGGTATGGGTCGCGTCATGTCAAAAGAACGCTGGATGAAAGTGGAGTTTGCCGCATGTGACCGCCAGCGTTCTTTTTACATGACGCGACCTGTACTAGACTTGTATAATAGCTTGTCTAGTGTTATCTTAACAGGTCAAGTTAGATGTTTTGCTCCTTCGCTGTTTTTGTCCGCCGCGCCGAACTTGCCTTTCTTGTTAACAGCATCGATGTTGTGCATATGTAAGTAGGTATTCAAGATAAAATAAACGAAACTTATTAACGAAAAACACATTTATATAAAAAAATTACAAAACCGCTGTCTACATCATTCAAAACAAATAAAACTGTTTTTCAATAATAGCTTATTTAGGTGAGTAACCAAAAAAAATATAAATATTTAAAAAATATCAATATAAAAATATACTTTTTACTGTAAATTTTGTTCTTTGATTTGTGATACAGACGACGATCACTAAAATAATTTCATTCTTATAAAATTTAATTAAGTTTAGCATACGTACAATAAGACTTGAGTCATAGAAATTCTAACTCGACGAACTAGTAATTTCACATCAATAAGCCATATTAAATTTAATAGACTATTCCGTAAAAATATAATTGTTTGCATAGAAGTCCCTACAGCTAGCGGCAAACCTATAGAGTATATATACTGACATTTGAACAAGAATTTACTTAACTTAACTTCATAACACCACTAAACACGAAACATGTGACATAGATTCTAGTGATGACGTAGGTGCCCGTATTGAAGATCGTAGATGAGTGACGTAGTGCGTAACTAAGACAGCTCTGACACGGTAGTATCTTAATTTCAAGTATGGAAAGGTCACTTCTCTGAAAATCTTGTTCGAAGATACTGACTGTAAAATGGTAATTAAGGATTCTATTATTTTTTTAAATGCTGCTATAACTGGCCTGATTCAATAGGTTTTGTCTTTTGTAAATAATAGGGCTCGGGGTTTAAAAATTGACTAGGTACCTACTCATATGTTATTTATTTTCCTGCGTCGTAATTTAAAAATGTTTCAGGTCAGTTCATTTTCTGTTTTCCCGCCGTTTTCTTCTCCACTTTCTTGCCCCCTAGGCGCAGAACTTTTACTGCACAGCACAGACTAGAACCCAGATTCAGCAAGAGTTGGCGGCAAGCCAGCACTCACGAACGCCACGTCCCAGGTGGAGTATGGAGCACAGCGGAAACCCAGTTCTGGTGGAGCCAGGTGGTCGCGCGTATTGGTCCTGATCGACGTGCTCGGCGTAGAGAAGAGACCAGGTCGCGAGGGTTCATCGGGCGGTCGTGGATGAGACGATACACGCCTTTTGCCGTGTTCTCATACCTGTGGAAAAAGGGAAAATTATAATATTCTTTTTTCTTCATTAACAATTTATTTTTCAAACTAATGGCATAAAAAACTTATTGCCAAATGATTGTTTTATTTATAGATAGGCTTATTTTCCTTCCGTTCCTTGTCATGTCATTGTCCTAGAAGTCAATTTTGTCTCAATCTCTTGTTAGAGGGAAACAGATTGATTAAAATGTTTTCGACAGTTGGAAGATAGATAAAGATCTGTCTGTGTTCACTACAAAATATAGAGTGGAACTCAAAAAATAATATGACAGTTGTCTTAGAAATAGCTTGTCGATTGTTAACATAACATGTCTCTGCTGTTTTACCACAGTTTTTCTCGAATAGTATATGGTCGCGTCATGTAAAAAGAACGCTGGAAGAAACGTGACGGGGGTAGTGTTTGAAGCATCTGTGACCCGCCCATCCCGAGCGTCCCAAATAACGGACCGAAATTGCCAGCTGTGACCGCCAGCGTTCTTTTTACATGACGCGGATCTGTATAACACAAAAAAATCCACAAAATCGACTCCAAATATGACTAGTAATTCACATAGTTTCTCGCTTGTTACATCGAGTTTTAACTCCTGCATCACACCTGTTCACCTCTATGGCTCGCGAATCGTGGCACCACCTCTACCAGGGCCCATGACAGCAGACTTCTGAGTGCAAAGAGAATAGCTGTCTTAGGAGATATGTAGGTGTGCGGTGGTCTGACCTGTGTAAGGAACACAGAGGTGCCGGAGCAACCCAACCCTTGGTAATCCAACTGTCATCGGGCGAAAGGCGTTTCTTCGGCTGGCTAGGCCATATAACTAACGCATCCTCTCCGAGAGCCTTAAACCATGCTTGCCATTATTACAAGGTAATCAGGTTTCTCGGCGTCCACAGTTGACCAATTCGTTCGGCAGTTTGTGTCAGAGCTGCGGGGACGTGGACTTGACTTGGGAGGAATGCACGGGGCAAGCTGGCGGACGATCGCTTGTCCTTGGAGGGCAGTAGTAGATATAATGAAATGATTGATCAAACGAGGTCTTGTTAAATCTCTGGCACTCACTTAGGATTCTGCAGCATATCTCCCAGAGCCCAAGTGAGTGAGGACTCCGTGAGGTTGTCATAGTCCAGCTGCAGACCGTTGCCTCGCTCCTGGGTCGCCCTGGCTTTGAAGTGCTGGTCCCCGAATATCGGGATGGCCAGGAGGGGAACCCCGGCTGACGCGGCCTCGGTGCAGCTCAGCAGACCTCCGTGAGAGATGAGGATCTTCACGTTTGGATGAGCTGAAACCAGGAAAAGACGAAGCGACAATCAAAACTTGAAAAATACTGCCGTAGTTTAATACTTGTATGTAATTAAAACACTATAAAAAATGGATGTTCTACGAACTAACATCCAAAAACAAATCAAAATACACTGCCGTAGTCTGAGGTGTCCAGTTATTCCACTACGTCCATCACTAGTCGTCTAACGTCACACGTTTCGTGTACTGGCGTAAGTTCTGACGTGGGAATTTGATAATAATACCTAATCTAATAATATTAGAATACACGGTTTAAACTGTCTTACGATTGCTCAGGAGCTCTTAACTTTGATAGGCACGGGCACACCAGCAAACATACTAAACATACACACACCACATTTTCGTACATCTTCTGTCACCCTCTACACACAGGCCCTCTTTCACACACATAATCTCAACATAACCCTAGGAGGGGAGAGATATTATGGAAAACGCCCCTTGTAATGAATCCTTGTTCGGAAGCAAGTGTCGAAAGATAACTAAAAACGGATTGACAGCAAACGAATGCTTAAGAAACACCTGTCTCAAAAAAGGATCGTACTGATATTTGATGCGTAGAACTAGAAAAATGGCTAAGTACTTTTTTTCTATAATGACCAGGTTCGGCGGGAAATCCGGATTTTGTAGCATAGTGATAGCACATTTGGGTAGGATGAACTTTTTACATGAAGGTAGGATGATCGGTCAACAGTCCAAGGTATCACACATGAAATATAAATATGAACAATTTGACATCTCAACAGAGACGAGAAATTTTGGAAGGGTATATGGATACCTAGGCGTTTACAGGGCTTATGACCTGTCATTGGCTGGGTTATGTGGGCCACTTGATGTATTAACAACATTCCCCATTTCACCTAGTGATTTGATATCAGATAACTGCCAATATACAGTAAAATGGACGCGCGTCGTATTCACATGTGAACACTCTCTGGCATCCCATTGAGCCAAAATTGACTACGCCATTTTTTAGCAGAAACCTTTAAGATTTCAAGTGAGAGTGTCCACACATGGGAAGCGTCGCGCCATTTTTACTGTATTTTGGCAGATATGGATATCAAACACTAGGTGAAATGCGGGAACGTTGTAATACATCAAGTGGCCACTTAACCCAGCCAATGAACAGGTCATTAGCCCTGTAAAACGCCTAGATATCCATATTGCCTTTCAAATTTCTCGTCTCTGTTGAGATTTCAAATTGTTCATATTTAAATTTCATGTGTGATACCTTGGACTGGTGACCGATCATCCTACCTTCATGTAATAAAATAACCAAGAGACACTGCACTTGGTGTACGGATGCAGTGCCCTATGGTGCATAATGGTGCATAGGGCACTGCATCCGTAGTAGTAGTAGTAAATTACTGACCCAATATGCTGGTCTGCGGCATCCAGCTCTTGATGATAACGTTCTTGGGTTTGTCTGGAAGATCCGTCTCGAACTTCCACAGGACCGTTTGCTTCAGCTTTGAGAACGACTTGAGAATAGCCTTCCTCTTCTCTTCGGGGAATAAGGAACTCTTGAGGTTGCTACCCATGCTGAAGTAAATCACTCCGTTCTTCGCGCTGTCGAGGGTTTTCTGAAGATCCTGGAATTAGAAAAAGCACCTTTTAGCCACCAGATTGGTTACCTCTAGTGGTGATGGCTTTATGTGGGATGCACAGAGAGAAATGAAAGAGTACTTACAGTTTCTAGTGCACATTTATTACGAAGAAGTTACATGAAATGAAATACAATGAAAACATAACTAAACTTAACTAATTGACATGAATAATGAAAATGGAAAAGTGCGAAATGAGTTTGGATTGCCACACAAGTTGGCGGCAAGAAATTTGTACAAAAAGCGACGTATAGTCACGATGAAGGTTAAAATGTCTCTCGTCATTGTCCGATAGCGTTCGGCAGAGTTCGGTAGGTCTTGCTTCGTTCCGCGTCGCCCGCGTGACGTATTTCTTCGGCCACAACCTCGATCAATTTGCATGCTTCTTGCTCGACGCCTCAATCCTGGAGGTTGATTTTTTTTAAATGGAAGCTCAAGAAGTCGAGTATCAAGAAGTACAAATGCATTAATTTAAGCATTTTTACAGGGATACAAACGTTTTTCCTTAGGCATAAGTAACAAAAAAGTCATTGTAGAGATGGAGTAAGCGCATTCAAAAAAGCAGAGCATTTTAAGTATAGGATGGTATCCGATTCACACAATCCGTTTTTTAAATCGGATATGCAACTTTTCGTTGCATCACTCTGCATTTAAGATTATTTTTGGCTAAAGCCTATTTATCATAACTAACTAACTAACTATCACGCCATAACCCGAAGGGATAGGCAGAGAGGATAGAACGCCACACCACTCTGTCCTGGCATACTTCTCTTGCTTCCTCCACATTCATACATCTTCTCATGCACGCACGTCGATTATTATCCGACTTCTTACATGTCCACTTTCAAGCACTTGTTTTACTTGATCACGCCATGTCTTTCTCGTCTTCCTCGTCTTCTACATCCAGGCACAGTCACATCATATATTTTTTTAGCCGTACTTTCATCATCCATTCGCTCTACGTGACCTTTCTTAATTTTGTCGATAATGCTTATCTCAGCCCTGCATTCTGCTCTAATTTCAACATTAGCGCCTATCATACATAGTTTTACCCTTAGAGTAATGACGCGCAGGCTATAGAGAGGCCCTTTCGCCGTTTTCCATAGAGCGGAAGCGTTGCAAATTTTTGGTTAGCGGACAACTTCACTCTGCTGGCGGCCATAATTATTTGTTTGACAACAGACGCGTAACGGTCACTGTTCGTCGCTTTGCTAGTAAATAACGTGGATACTTCCTGATTTCAATCATCAAAAACGGGTAATGGTGAATTGTGTATGCTTGGTTTGTAGCAAGTAAGAGTGTCAAAGGTGGTTAAGGAGTCATATTTCACAGGTAATTGATTTCGATAAATAATTATTTTGATTTACATTGATTTTTGGCATTTTATTGTCCCTTTAACCTTTGGGTATTGCTGCATTTTTGTATAAAAAACTTTCCTTTTATCAAAAGATGTTGACATTATATTACCAGTTTTTTTAATGTTTATTTATTTATTTTATTTTATATATATCCCACACCAAAGTGCTTTATACCTACTTAATTTCAAATATTGTTAAATAATAAGAAGGAAAAAAAAAATTAAAAATAGGTAACAAACCCATTCTGGTATTACATATTCAATATTTTGTGAATTTTAATAAAAAAAAATAAATAAACAGTGAAATGGTATTAAGATTTTAACTTAAAAATAAATAAGTAAAATACAAAAAATAAATTATCCATAAATTGCTTCAAAAAATTTAAATCTAAAATAGAGATAAGTGGGAAATTTAAAATAAATAAAATTAAAAAAAGTTTAATTAAAAATAAAACAAAATAAAGTTTTAAAATGAATAAGTTAAATTGAAAATAAATAAAATGTGGATTGCTATAAAAAATTTAATTGAAAATAAATAAGTAAAATTTAATAATAATTAAAAACGTCAATTGCTGTAATATGTTAAATTTATAATAATATACATAAAATTTTGATATCAATAAATTTAAATTGCCATATAAAATCATGAGTTTAGATGAATAAATAAATACTTAAAATCAAATAAGTTTAAATTCAAATAATATTATTAGATCAATTGCTTTAAACATTTAGCACTGAGAAATGACACATCATGAAATAAGTATAATCATCGATATAAAAAATATGTTTAATTACGAGATACAAACAAGTAAATTTGCATTCCAGAAATGCAGAAAACATCAATCCTAATCGTAAAATGGACGACAAGCAAATAAGTTGGTATCCACTGCCACCACCATCCACCAGCCCACCTAGCACCAATCCCACAAAAGATCACTCTGTCGCTAGTGGCTCGCACAATATTCGTCCTGAAGCCCGACACAGAACCAAACAAAATATTATCAATACTGCTGAATAATTGGCCAAGTCTATGCAACCTTTGGGATTGTCGAATTGAGTATAGTAATTTATTCAAGCATTACTTTAGTGTGGAATGTAGCTCTGTGTGTCCTGGTGAACGGGGAGTCCACTCGGAAATGTAATAAGTTTTATCAAATGCTAATACATCGAGAGTCTGTTACTAATGATTTTGGACAACACCATCAGGGTTCATGTTACAGTCCTTCTATTTCGTTAATTTACTTAATTTGAGAAAAATCCATTAAAAAAGTATAAGTTGGTTGTGTCTATAGGAATTGAAAGTTTGAAGTTTATAAATCTCCAAAACTTTTAATTGGAACCATCTCCAAAGTTCGTTTTTATGAACATTATAAAATTGGCGACCATATCTGCGGAATTATACTTCCAAATTACTTTCTGTCCCAAAGAAAGTATACAGGATTTTAAAGGGAATAAAGGAGATTTATATTCTTTAAACCGTTCTCAGAATGAATCCCAGGCACTTCAATGCTTTGTTAGAGATCGCACATTATATGAGGGACAAACGTTAGACCTTCATCGAAATTATGCCCAAGATCCTTAAACTGTTTTAAAACCCTATTCAGATCTGCACCATATAATACTGTATTGAAAATCGATACGTTGTTTTTTGTCTCCTAAATGAAATGAATTGACATATATCGATGTATCAAAAATAGTTGGTTTGTTTACTGCACCATTCACCCAACTTTATCAAGATTTAATTGATAGAATGATGCAATCGTTCCAAGGCTCCTTATTGTTTTTAGAATTTTTTAAGGTCATCGGCAAATAGGAAGTTAATTCACAAATCATGGAATATAGTACACAATATCATTAATAAAAATTGAAAATAAAATTGGCCCCCAGATGAGAAACCTGTGGTACTCCATCTGGATGCCGGTAAACTGGTCAGGAAGGCATTAGCGCCAAATTCTTAAACAATGTATTTTTCCTCGATCCAGTTAAGGTAACTACCGAACCAGGCTCAAGATGTTTGCCAGACAGTCCGAATGCATTTAATTTATAAAGTAGATATTTTATGAGGGACTTTATATCAAAGGCCTTGCTGGAAAATCTGTGAAGACCGTATCAGTAGGAGACGATTATTCAGTTGCATCAAAGAGTTTATGTTGGTGTAATAATAAGTTGGTTTAATGTTGATACTTCCAGACATAATAAACCCATGCTGATACTCTGAAGACTACTTTCTAATTTCGTCCGACATTCAATTTTATTTAACACAAACAAAGTCAAAATAGTATTGGTGATTAGCAGATTGCAAGCATATTGGTCCGATAGTTAGATATTTTCAGAAGAGTCCCCTTTCTTGAAGATGGGAGGGAGAAAACTTGTTTTTCCCATTTAATCAGGAAAAACTCCCGAATTTTAAGAGAATTCTAGGTGATCAATTTGTACATTAAAGTATGTTTAACTGTTGATAGTGGACAGCTTGATTACTGTCGATATGCCAAGACCGCATTAGGCATTTGTAAAACATTGGCATTTGTTGTTGCTGAAAACTCAACCCCTTAGCCCAACTTCGTGTTAGACAAGCTTAGAATGGTGTTTGAGTCCGTTAGGGGGCCCCTCTATAGAGCAGGACGTCGGCATGACTCCTTAAAGGTGTGAACCAGAAATAATCAGCAATTGCACTGCTTTCAATCTAACTTTTCATGCCTTAATTGTTCAACTCCATGCATCGGTTCATATATAAGATCACTAAGCACTGCCAATTGTAGCCTCTTTTTGATAAGCATTACTTAGATTAGATAAGGGGGGGGGACTTAATTTACTAATATGGACCTCTGGCAGCGGTCTTTATTGTCTCCAATCATGATATCCCCCTATCTCCACAGTGATCGACAGGCAGCGCTCTGACCCACGCCAACGGCAGAGTGTGACTGTTTGTCAGCGTGGCATACACACCAGCTTCTTCATGTCCTCAAACGGCACCTTGGCCGCCTCCTCGGGGAAGTACTATCAAGTAAATTAGGCTACTGGTTCCGGTGTCAGCCGAAGAACCTTCGAATTCTAATTCATACTACTTACAAATGCGGAAGCTGCAGTTTTAATGTATTCCAATTTAATGATAGCTTTGCAGTGTTTTAAATCAATCAACTCTGGTGTTTCCACAGGGGTCATCGCTTAGGTCCGATATTAATTCATTCGTATAACAGCAAATTGTTATTTCATATCGTGGGACCATGTATTATCTATTATTTATTGAATCGGCCGTAACATGGTGGAAAAACAATATATTGCATTATATAAATAAAACACTTTGTTTTTTTGTTCCACTGTACCTGTCACTGTCTACCTGTAGATGGACATTTCTGCGTGTCCGAAACTGGTCGTGTTAAAAAAAAACAAAACCTCAGTGGACAAAAAAAATTAAAGTGTAATTTTATTATAATTGAATTATCTATGTTACATGATTTATATGTGCATGGTCGAGTTAACCCGTAGTAATGGCACTATTTAACCTGTAGCCAATACATTCGACCAAAATTACAGTTCTAGACTCGCCGATACGTAGTATGCCGGCTGCTATATAATGGCCAACAATATTGATGTTTTTAATCAAAATCATAGTGCATTTTAAGGGAACAGTGTTGGATGCCATCCTGGCTGTAAATGAATAGCACCCTACTGTGTAATCATTTAACAAATGTCTATGTAAAAGCCCTACTGGGCGTATAAACAAAAAATAACAATAAAATATCATAATATATGTCCTTATAAAAGGGTGTAGCTAACTTAATCCACGGAACTGGGTGGGGGAGGCGTTGCGGGGGTTTAAGTAGAACCTTCTGCATAACTTTGTAACGAAAGTCATGTAAGGTCTTACGGGTGGACCATAATAAACTTGAAGAGTATATGGTCTGACGGCATGAAATAACAAATTCTGACATGTTGATGAACAAATAATGAGGTTTTTATATTATCTAGTCCATCGCATTGTCAAACGATTGTCATTGGCAGTATTAAGGCTCTCGGAGGCATGACAAAAGACGCATCCCTTTGTTTAAAGCATGAGGAGACATTCCGGTACATATTCTGGTGGCAATAGGGTTTTCCGGTAGTCCTAGCCAGGTAAGTGCATCAAGCGTTACGGGGAGATATCATGACCACTGGGCAGTCGTACTTCACTCCAAGATCACAATTAAAACAAAAATTGTTTAATAATCTACAGGAACATTATTCGGTCATAAATTTTCATTTAAGGCTTCGTATCACGGTTCCGTAACTCGATTAGAGATAAATAAACAATTCAAAAAAGTCGGTTTACACGGACGATTTTTTACGTGATTACGTCATAACGAACAACATTGATGAAAAATAGCTTACGAATTATCATTATTTTTTTATAATACAAAAGCATGAGTTAATTGAAAATTACCAATTTTTTCCATAAATTATCATTTTTTTTGCCCTGTCTCTCTTCTACTTTCGGACGCAATTCTCGGCCGATGGAAATGGAAAAAATAAGTTGATGCGTCATAATTTAAAAGCGCTTAGGGCTCGGTGGCAAATCTATCACAAAATATGATTTTTAAATGTAGTTTGGTCGTATACTTATTTAAATTTTCAGAACGTGACAAACTGCCATGCTTACTGACGTGAGTCAGTAAAGAAATACGATTCATCGAGCTGGATTTAACTGACTGCTTAGGTCACCGTCAAAAATAAGACATGTCCAAAAATGGTTCTGTACAACGATAACTAAAAAGTTTTTAAAAATCATTGGAAACAAATAATACACACATAAATATAAGAGATATTTTGTATGGGAAGAGACATACACTACAAAACTAATGTATAAGATAACTGAAATTTGCAACAATTATTATATATTAAATTAACATCAAAAATTATCTTGATCTTATACGGAAATAACTGCTGTTAAAACCGTACAAACTCTAACTATTCTTTCTTAATGAATAAATAAATAGTCTGCTAAGAGTAAGGTAATGAACAAGTGAAATTCTCACCTCTGCTGTGTCCAAGTTTTTAGCTCAAGCGTATCCAAAATAGGTACGGGTATAGTGCATTTTACATATTTTCTTTGTTTTTGTTGAAACTTAACTGATTTTCAAATAAACCCGTCAAATGTACAGCCGTACTTACCATTATGACATCTATATAGTTCGCTGAAATAATAAACCCGTTACCAATTTCAGACACATGGATGTTTCTGAAAACATATTCCTCCCATTTTACATTTTTTTTTGACCAACATAAATTAGCCCAATATTCGGAACGGAGTCAGTATACACCGTTTACCTGACATCTATATCTGGTCTTAATTATTATATAATAATTTCAGAAAGCCTGAACATGAGCTGAAATATTCTTTCGCAGATAGGGATACATAACTACTAACAAAAACGCAGCTTAAGATTCATGACGATCGTAAAGCTGTATTCGGCAATAGCTAGAGATGCGTGCCTGGCTTAAAACTTGGGCTAGGTGCTTCCAGACAGCCTGAACCTGGGAACAGGATCTTTACGCCTAATAGTTCAAACATCCTGCAGATTATAACAATAGGCATACGTACACTGGTAGAAAGAGAGCTGAGAGGATCTTGAAACGTGGTTGGGAAGGCGTTCAAGTTTGTAATCTCACAGCTCCTGGAACATACTAAAACTCTAACAAGAATGAATCCCAGGCACTTCAATGCTTTGTTAGAGATCTCATTTATATGAGGGACAAACGTTAGACCTTCATCGAAAATTATGCCAAGGATCCTTAAACTGTTTTAACCCTATTCAGATCTGCACCATTAATACTGTATTGAAAATCGATACGTTGTTTTTTTCTACTAAATGAAATGAATTGACATTTATCGATGTTCAAAAATAGTTGGTTTTTACTGCACCATTCACCCAACTTATCAAGATTTAATTGAAGAATGATGCAATCGTCATCATGGAATATATGTACAATATCATTAATAAATATTAAAAATAAAATTGCCCCCAGATGAGAACCCTGTGGTACTCCACTGGATGCGGTAAACTGGTAAGAGGCAGTAGCGCCAATCTTAACAATTATTTTTCTCTCAGTAAGGTAACTACCGAACCAGCTCAAGATGTTGCCAGACAGTCCGAATGCATTTAATTTATAAAGTAGTATTTTATGAGGGACTTTATCAAATGCCTTGCTGAAATCTGTGAACACCGTATCAGTTTGGAGACGATTATTCATTGCATCAAAGAGTTTATGTTGGTGTAATAATAAGTTGGTTAATGTTGATCTTCCAGACATAAACCCATGCTGATATTCTGAGACTACTTTCTTCATTTCGACATTCATTTTATTTAACAGAACATATTCAAATAGTTTTGGTATAGCAGATTGCAAGCATATGGGCCGATAGTTAGATATTTTTCAGAAGAGTCCCCTTCTTGAAGATGGGAGTGAGAAAACTTGTTTTCCATTTATCAGGAAAAACTCCCGATTTAAGAGAAATTAGGTGATCAATTTGTAAATTAAAGTATGTTTACTGTTGATAGTGACAGTTGATTACTGTCGATATGCCAAGACCGCATTAGGCATTTGTAAAACATTGGCATTTGTTTTGCTGCAAACTATAGCCAACTTCGTGTTTGACAATCATAGAATGGTTTTTGACCGTTAGGGCCCCTCTATAGCCTGCGCGTCATTACTCTAAGGTTTTACCAGAGAAATCGCATTTCAACTGCATTCAATCTACTTTCATCCTTATTTTTCCAACTCCATGCTTCGGTTCCATATATAAGGCACTGCCAATTTAGCCTCTTTTGATAAGCACTTATTAGATACTACTGACTTAATTTTCTAAATATGAACCTCTGGCAGCGGCTTAATGTCTCCAATATGATATCCCCCTATCTCCACAGTGTTCGGCAGCAGCGGCCTGACCACGCCAACGGAGGGGGTGACTGTTGATCAGCGTGGCTCCCACCAGCTTCTTCAGGTCCTCAAACGGCACCTTGGCCGCCTCCTCGGGGAAGTACTTCAAGTAAATCTGCTTCTGGGTCGGTGTCAGCAAGAACCTTCGAATCAATTCATAATACTTACAAAAGCTGAAGCTGCAGTTTTATGTATTCAATTTAATGATAGCTTGCAGTTTTTAAATCAATCAACTCTGGTGTTCCACAGGGGCATCGCTTAGGTCCGATATTAAATCATCCTTATACAGCAAATTGTTATTTCATAATCGTGACCATGAATTATCTATTATTTATTGAATCGGCGTTAACATTGTGGAAAAACATATTGAATTATATAAATAAAACACTTTGATTTTTTGTCCACTGTACCTGTACTGTCTACCTGTAGATGGACAGTTCTGCGTGTCCGAAAACATGTCGTGTTAAAAAAACAAACTCAGTGGACAAAAAATCAAAGTGTGTTTAATTTATATAAATGAATTATCTATGTTTACGATGTTATATGTGCCTGGTCGAGTTACCCGTAGTAATGCACTATTTTACTGTAGCCAATCATCGACCAATTACAGTGCTAACTCGCCGATACGTAGAATGCCGGCTGGCTAATAAATGGCCAACAATATTGATGTTTTTAACACAAATCTAGTGCATTTTAGGAACAGTGTTCTGGATGCCATCTCTGGCTGTAATGAATAGCTACCTACTGTGTAATCATTTAAAAAATGTCTATGTAAAAGCCCTATGGGCGTAAAAAACAATAAAATAAAAATAAAATATACATAATATATGTACATTATAACATCATGCGCTAACTTTGTAACGGAACTATGTATCGCTTAGCGGGTTGGACCAGTAGATAGAACTTGAAGAGTATAAGGTCTTACGGCATTTAAAAGCCACCAATCTGACATGTTGATGAACAAATAATGATGTTTTTCATATTACTTGTCCATAACTTCTAGAACGATTGTCATGGCAGTATTGGCTGTCCTCTCCAAAAGACTCATCCCTTTGTTAAAGCTGAGGAAGACATTTGGTACATATTCTGGTGCAATAGGGTTTCCGGTAGTCCTAGCCAGGAAGTGCATCAGCGTTACGGGAGATATCATGACCACTGGGCAGTCGTACTTCACTCCAAGTCTGAAAAAAAACAAAAATTGTTTAATAATCTACAGGAACATTATCAGGTCATAAATTTTCATTTAAGGCTTCGTATCTCGGTTCGTAACTCGATTAGAGATAAATAAACAATTCAAAAAAGTCGGTTTACGGACGATTAATTTTACGTGATTACGTCATAAGAAAACATTGATGAAAAATAGCTTACTGAATTATCATTATTTTTTATAATACAAAGCAGGAGTTAATTGAAAATTACAATTTTTTCCATAAATTATCATTTTTTTGCACTGTCTCTCTTCTACTCGGACGCATCGGCCGATGGAGTGGAAGAGAGATAGATGCGTCATAAACCGAGCGCTTAGGCCAATCGTGCCTCTCTATCGCTTGTTCCGCGCTCTCGCTTGCACACTCGGCTCAGGCGGAACGTGACAATGAGCCATGCTTTTTCGTGTGTGCAGCCGGCGTTCATCGATTTATTAGACGTTATCACGTCAAAAATAAGACGACACAAACACGGATCTGGTCGATAACTAAAAAGTTTTAAAAAATCATTGCTCTTATCTTCCAGGGAGAAAATTGAGGAATACGTTTGTATGGGAAGCGGCCGCGAGTCACGTGGCAAATATGAATTGATTTAAACAAATATTGAAATGTAACTCACCCAATATACGCCTGATTCAGGAAATACTCTATAACTACTAAATCGAACTTTTCTTTTTTATCATTCATAAAATTCTGAAGAGTCTTGCTGCCCAGCGCTCCTTCCACCATCTGCGGTATCCAAGTGTTTAGCTGTAAGATCAGACCTATTTTAGAGCCCTTACCCATATCAAAACCCATCGCAGTCTTTTCTGAAACATATAAAAAAATGCGATCAAGCCCCTTTATTGCGCTCTATAAATCATTCACAAATAAATAAACAGCCAAATAGGAAAACCAATCTCACTTCGTTCCCTTGCATTAAAAAATGCAATAAATTGCCCAATCGTAATTATCTGGGTTTGGAACCAAAGTCATAATTATTACAGTAATTTATACATTCTATTTTGAAACGATTAATAATGATCAAACAACCCAGCCTATGTCCACTATTTTTCAAATCCGCAGACCAATGTGCATCGGTACATTTGGTTAGAGTGTTGCTCCAGCGGTCCCGATAAGGACCACTCATCAACCTTCATTCTCACTTGCTTTTACACTTTTAATCAGATTTACCTTTGACTGCCATAAGTTCAGGTATATTTATCTCTCTGTACGCTGGCTTCTCTGATGGGAAACAGCTTACTAATGTGACCTGAAAATATTACATTTAAATTATTTATTTTATTTTATTTTATTTTGTTAGGAACAATAACAGACGAAAGGATAAAAAATAAAATACAAAAAATATTTTAAAATATGCCTAGGTAGACCCAATTGCCCTTTAAAATTGTTCACATCGTGCTTAATTGAGTGACATACACACAATTATATTATACACATATTATATTATAAAATAGAAAATTTCATAAAATCAAGTTAATTTACTGGCAATAAAATATTACGTAGGTGCATTAAGTAGAAAGTATGTTTTAAAAATATTTATGAACATTATGCCAAATTATTTCTTACTACTTTTTGGCAACTGTTTTGTATTTTACTCGTATAAATCTTACTATCTGGCCCAGCAGACTTTTATCTGCCCTTCTGGTAGGTTGCGCGATGAGTTTGATTATCTTAAATTATATAAATAAAACACTTTGAGTTTATTTTTTAACACGACATGTTTCGGACACGCAGAACTGTCCATCTACAGGTGTATTTTAAATCCCAAAATCAAAACAAAACAAAATCTTTCTTATAAGAAAGCCTGGAAATATTGTGTTTCTTCATCGTACCTATTCCATAGGTATAAAAACACTAAATGATTGTGGATTCCATATGCTCTACCGATATGGTATGACGATGATGATGACACAGAATGATTCATCAATACATTTCCTCTCCCTGTGCAGAGCATTACAAATATGGATTCCGCAAACTGTCTCCAAGCCAAGCGATCGGCCACCAGTTCCTGTGCATCAGGTCCACGTCCCTGAGCTCTGACGTAAACTGCCCCATACAAGCGGAGCAGTATTACACCGAAAACTATGCTCCAATGTGCTATCGTTGCAGATTTTGACAACCGAAAATGGCACACTCAACAAAAATGTGAAATTTACCAAAAATGACTCAACTCAAAAATGGCAACCCAACTTAAGATGGCATATTTACCAAAATATGCACTCCAGCCAAAAGATGGCATAGTTACCAAAAATAACACAATGACCAAAAATCGCACCCCAACTTAAAATGGCATATTTACCAAAAAATGCACTCCAGCCAAAAATGGCATAGTTACCAAAAATGGCACATTGACCAAAAATGGCATACTTACCAAAGATGGCAGAGGTACCAAAAATGGCATTATGACCAAAAATGGCACACTTACCAAAAATGGCACACTTACCAAAAATGGCACAGTTACCAAAAAAATGGCACACTTGCCAAAAATGGCACACTTACCAAAAATGGCCCAATTACCAAAAATGGCACACTTACCAAAAATGGCCCAATTACCAAAAATGGCACACTTACCAAAAATGGCACAGTTACCAAAAATGGCACACTTGCCAAAAATGGCACACTTACCAAAAATGGCCCAATTACCAAAAATGGCACATTTACCAAAAATGACAACTGAAAAAAAACCCCTTATTATCATTTTGAAAACACATACCTCGTGTCCCCTCTGATGAAGGATATCGGCAACTCCTTTCCCCAGATTATGGTGACTTCTGGCAGGCATGGGGACCAAAACCAGTATCTTGTATGGCGAGACTAGCCCCATACAAGCCAGGAGCGATATGACACTCAGGATTCTGGTCAAATGCGTCATCTTGGCAATTATCTCCTGAAAGAGAAAGTTTTTTAAATAATTTAATAAGATACTACCTTCGAATAATAATTTTAGAGGAGTGACATTCCATACCATATAAAACATTCCATTATATAAAAACAACAAAAAGAATGAACCTAATCCTCTCCGAACTTATCCTCTCCTGCGCTTAAATATTCAGATTTCCCAACACATACACCACACACCACACACATACAACAACACACATACGCATGACATAACATAACCACTGTTTGCTCACTTCACGTCTTTAGACATTTGTCTTGTACATTGGTGTTATGTTCTATAAAATATGTTACCTCAATTTGAAAATTGGGCTGTTCCCTATAGCATGAATATCCTTGAAAACGTTATAAATATTTAAAGTATATTTTTACAATTCCAACGATATAAAACACAATGATCAAAAATGTTGTTTTCATTTATAAATTTATGTTTTAAAAACACGAAATTACGAGTGACTTTTAAACGCCCGTTATTGGCTAATGACGTCATACCCGTCCATTATAAAAGGCGGGAAATTCATTACGAAGTCAGCGCCCATATTGATGTGACGTCACACCGCATGCGCGCCAAATGGAGGATTTTGCGAGCGATTTGAAAAAGCGCTATTTCAAACCGCGCTAGAAAATTCATATGACATCGTAAATTTTTTTTTAAAAATCCCTTGATATTGTAATTTATCAATCAATTTTTTGAAATAAAAAATTGAAAATCTGAAAGAACCCAAATCTTTGTTAATTTGTACTAAACATAGCACCGTGTGTATAACATTAAAATATAAATTAATAAATAAGTAATGTTTACAACCTAAATTTGTTTTGTCGACCAAAAGTTGTGTTTTTCTTAGTAAAAAAACAATTATCAACAACTTCTTCTAAAGTAAACCAAACGACCTGGAAGCACTAGAACTACAGGTATAAAAAATTTCGTTTTAAATAACAAGGAAATAGTTAAAAATATCACTACTAAAAATGTTAAAATCCGAACATTATAACTAACGAAGCAGCATAGTTCTGAAAATATTTTGATTGAAGAAAAATCTATTGGTCGAAATTTGTAAAGTGTATATGAGCGCTATTGGTCGAATGTCAGTTGATGTTACTAGGGTGACCATTACTTGCCATAGAAATAAACATATTAAATATGTCATTCGATGCACGAACCCGTTCAAAAACGAAGACTGAAGAAGGAGATTTATTTACCAAATTAGCATCTTATATAAATATACAGGGTCCCAATGAAAAAAACAAAATAATTGACAAATTGGATAAAGAAATATTCTAAGAAAAAAATATCTGATGAATTCTTTTGTGAAAAATATGATGAAATAATAAAAATTCTCCAGAATCTAAGTGAAATCAAAATATCGGTCAATGATCTCCAACAAGAAGTTAAGAAAAAGGGAGTAGGGCCTGAAATCTTTTGTCTGTCACAAGGAAGTATGACAGGAGCACCAATACCGCCGAAAAAATATACATCCAAACGATGAAGATATCAAAAATGAAATCTTAACAACCAAGAAGAAATTAAATCCGTACAAGGACTATCCCAAAAATCGGATATCTTCATAGGGGGAAGTGATTACACCGTATTTCAAAGATCGCTTATGGAAAAGCAAAAAGAAGCCAGCCAAACAACACATTATCAGTATATTATGTATACACGGATGAAAAAAAGGCCATTTTTCTTATGAAAAAACTTTTGGTTGCCTGTAAAGTCGGTTTACGGACGATAATTTTACGCGATAACGTCATAAGAAAACATTGATGAAAAATAGCATACTTTTATGAATTGAATTGATTTATTATTACTGAATTATCATTATTTTGTATGATACAAAGCAGGAGGTAATTGAAAATTACAATTTTTTTCCATAAATTAACATTTTTTTTCTTTTTTCTTCTCTTGTGTGCCTGCTGCTGCCGATGGAGTGTTAGAAAGGATAGAGACGCATCGGCCGATGGAGTGAAAGAGAGATGATGCGTCACAAACCGAACGCTTAGGCCGATCGTGCCTCTCTATCGCTTGTTCCGCGCTCTCGCTTGCACACTCGGCTCAGGCGGAACGTGACAATGAGTCATGCTTTTTCGTGTGTGCAGCCAGCGTTCATCGATTTATTAGACGTTATCACGTCAAAAAGAAAATGGTGCGAAGAAAAGTTAAAATATCTCTTAAAGATCAGATTTAACCTAAGTGATATCGAAATCAATATGGCTTTAGAAATCTTAGAAAAAATAGACCTTATTAAGACAAGCAAATTTTACACAACCAATAATGTAGAATCCTGCAGTAAATTTCTAAATAAAGAAAAATCATTCAAAATTTTAAATCAAAACATAAGGAGCACAGAAAAACTTTTATGAATTTACTATTGTTTTAATGATCCTGAAACCATGGTCACCAAAAAAAAAACTGAATATCGATGTGTATTAAAAGTGCTCAAGACTCAAGATATTGCAACAATTATTGTCATCATATATTTGAATCTCATCTACCTACCGTTTTGGTGATAGATTTCAGTGAGTGACATTGATCAAGTGTGTGTAAATTAATATTGTTTAACTTATTATATTTTTTGTAAATAATGTCGACCAAAAAAAAAAACATTAACTTGTAAAATGCTTTCCAGTGAGGAATGCATTAAAGATAACAATATGACGTCTTAAAAACTGCAATGTTAGTACGTTTTAGTAAAAAAATATTTAAAAAACATGAAAAGTACTACCGTGTCCAGTTGCTCGATCACAGATCAGTACCGATTCGGTAATAAGCGACGTGATAACGATTTCTTACCCATGGATGTTTAAACGTTTTCGCGATCACAATGGAACACGCGTTAAAAGTTATCGATCGGGATTATTAAACGAGCGCTTCTAGTCGCGAGCCATTTCCCGAGATATATCTTATTCGCACATATATTAATTCAATCTTTATTATAATTTAGCCGGTTTTCAAATTTAGCAAATATTGAGAAAAGCAGTCGATAATATAATAATCCGACAAGCGCATTGATTTGACGTTTGAAGTAAGGCCGCGATCAATGGCCGCGATATTGCGCGCATCGGCCCCGCTCGGCTCGGCGAAAAACGTCCGAACACACGACGAACACAGCCGAACCGCTACCACGGTATCGAACTGTGATCGGTCAAATCGTTAAGCGTTAGCACGTAAATAGCACGCTTTTTAACTACGTCGATAGTTATCTGTGCTTGAGCTATGGGTGTCTATGTAGTTACCCACTACCTTTGATTTATTAATAAACTTAGATTTGAACTGAAACCAAAAAATGAATGACCCGTCTAAAGCGAAAACTGTATGGAATATTGAATGGTCATCGTGACGTTTGGCTAACCTGCCCTGCGATTCCGGTCGTAAACCCAAACGTCACTAGACGCCCATTTCTCGCCGAACTGTCAAATCGCTGTCAAATCGTTTATCTACCTTACTTATTCGACGAATTTGCTTCTCCAAAATGTTGATCTTTTATGTCTTGTGGAATGCATAGACCTTGAGAGATTCTACCAAGATTCTACTCTACTTTGAAGCCAAAAATCCGATTCCGATTTTTGACAGTGACAGTTAAGTGACAGTTATCAGAATCGCTAAAATGTCTTAAACCTTAGTAGAATCGCAGCGCTGATCTGTTAAACAAGGGCTATTTTATGTTACAAAGGTAAAATTTGTTTAAATTGGATTAACACCTTGAAATTGATTTAAATTATTTAAAGCAACATTTTGAACGTGTGACAAAGTTAACATCGTAACAAATCGCACTGGCTAATACCCGTAAGCTGAAAACTGAATATCAGATATTATTGATATCCCAACAGAGACAGAGAAACTCTGGAAACGAATGTGGGTTATCTAGGCGTTTACAGGGCTTATGACCTGTCATTGGCTGGGTTAAGTGGCCACTTGATGTATTACAACAAATTCCCATTCCGCCATATCATCTGACAACCATATTATGAAAAATTTTTTGAAACTGTATAATATGTTGAGTTTTTACAGAAGTATCCACATTTAAGTTGGTTTTTCGACAGTTTTTAATATTTTTTCTCTCTAGTGACATCTGTTGAGAAGATTGTTGGGCATTTTTTTGCACAATCTATCTTTATTGGTGTAGGTAACGTTCTATCGAACGTTATTACTTACTAGAAGACGCCTGAAGATGTCTCTCCAATTTTGTTTTGCAGTTAATTTTACCAGTAAATATTTAAAAACAATTTAAACGTATACAAATACTTGTAGGCAAATTACTGGATTCATATATAGTTGTAAGATGACGGGCGGAATGAGGAATGTTGTTAGTACATCAAGTGGCCACTTAACCCAGCCAATTACAGGTCATAAGCCCTGTAAACGCCTAGATAACCCACATTCGTTTCCAGAGGTTCTCTGTCTCTGTTGGGATATCAATAATTACAAATTATATATCAATAATAACAAATAATACATTATTAGCTATATTAACAATTTCCCGAGTGTAAATATACCAGTAGCTCAATCACAGATGACTATCGACGTGCTAATAAGCGACGTGATAACGATTTCTCACCACGGATGTTTAACGTTTTCGCGATCACAATGAACATCCGTTAAAAGTTATCGATCGGGATTATTAATTACCGCTTTAAATAAGGAAAATACTCCAAAAACTGTAAGTCAAGTTAAAATAATTTAGTTTTTATAGTTTTTAATTGTTTGTGCACAATTTATCATGCCATTTATTTGCTTTAAATCAATTTGAGAAAGCAATAAAACGAAACATTTGTCAAAGTATGCCTTTCATCTATGGTGCTTGGCAACGCGACCGTGATATGAACGTATGTTCATTGTGATCGGTCAAATGCGCAGCACGTTTTTTAAGCACGTCGACAATCATCTGTGATTGAGCTACAGAATAACTTAGTATAGCGCTTAAAATACATAATTAGCGTGTCTTTTGACAGAAGAAGAGAAGTGTCTGTTAGCATGATGTTTGGTGGTGCCTATCTATAAGTGCAATTTAGCTACTTGATAATATTATTATGATGGATGATTGTTTTTATGCACGTTATAAGGTTATGCTATAATTATCTTAGTAATCACTTTATTAAAACAATAATAAACTAATATTAATTTATATCACGTACACAATATTCTAGTCGAGTTGTACAAATTTTTAGATTGCATTTGAAGACTTGCATTAAATTTGTTTTTTATACATGGTGTACAAAAATCGTAGTACAACCGAAAACTGGTGAATCTACATCATATTTGGAGTCGAATGTGCAATATGAGTTTTGAATCTGAGCTTGAAAAAAAAAATTTTTTTCTGGTCAAAGCTTTCATAAGTACGGCAGATTAAGTAAAATTCCACAAATTCTTATTAAGATTGCAGTTTTAAAAATTTTGTTTTCTGTGGATAGTATTTAATTTGACTATATAAAATGATATTTTATAACAATTCGCAAAAAGACATCAACTTGTAAGGAGATGAATATGATTAAATCACCGCGCGCCACTGAAATCTAATACTTTCTCCCTCACACACAATACATGTTCGCTCGCTCGCACACTGCATAGCGGGGCGTTCTAACAGATTCGAGGACTCCGGATTAGAATCTCTAGGTTAGAATCCCACTCCAGCACGACTTGTTTCCTGCTTTCTGACACAGTTTTTTCCGACTATTTGAAAGCAGTCCCAAAACTGAAATATTTTTGAGTATATCATAAAACTCAAATGTTTCTTTTTTTAAACAAAAAAAAAAAAAAATTAGCAATTAATTTAAATTTAAAAAAATAAATATTTAAAATACGGTAAAGGTAAAATAAGCAAAAAATATGTAAAATTTATTTGGATAGCAATTACAATAAAAAGAAAACGATTTCACAATAAAACTTTTCTCAGATCACATAAATATAATTTTATGTTTTTTTTAAATCGGAATTTGACAGATATAAAAATGGCGGCGTCTGTGGCGTAATGGCTAAGACGCTGGACTCGCCGTTTGGAGGTTACGAATTCGATTTTGTCTATTTTTTGTTTTAATATTTGGGTTATTATAAAAAAAACTCAGATATTTAGATTTCGGAACTGCTTTCAAATAGAAAGCAAAAAACAAGTTGTGGTGTAGTGGGATCGACGACTTCCACGACTCGCGATTCTACCACTAGACCACAACCCGGTTCAATATCATATTTCGATCATGTTAACCATCTCAACAGGCCAGGAGGTAACAGCATTATAAAACACCCAGGATTGAGAAGAAATATACTTGTACCTAACTGTTTTTATTTTTGTGATCTCACCGACAATTGAACCCAGGACCCCAATAGTGTGAGTTCAGCACCTCAACATTATTTTAAATGAACACCGCATTACATTTAATTTAATATAGCATACGAAGGGCGCTCGGGTGGATGTGGCGCAGCCGGGAGTGTATATAAGGCGCTGCACTCCACACTAAATTGTCTTTTATCGATAGTCCTCCAGTAGCTCAAGCACAGATAACTATCGACGTAGTTAAAAGCGTGCTATTCACGTGCTATTGCTAACGATTTGAGCGATCCCAATGACATAACGTTTAATACCGCGAGCATTGACGATCTGAGCCGGAGCGGAGCCGAGCGGAGCGAGCCGAACTAAGCTATATATCGCGGCCTTATGTCAAACGTCAAATCATCGCGCTTGACGGATTTTTTTTATTATTTCGACTTCTTTTTTCTAATATTGTCTTGCCGAAAACCGACTAAATTATAATAAAGATTAAATGAAGATTTGTGCAAAATAAGATATATGTCGGGAAATGGCTCGCGACTAGTATGCGCTCGTTTGATAATCCCGATCGATAACTTTTAACGCGTGTTCCATTGTGATCGCGAAAACGTTAAAACATCCATGGGTAAGAAATCGTTATCACGTCGCTTATTACCGAATCGGTTCTGATCTGTGATCGAGCAAAAGATCTGAAAGGTGAACCCATTTGGGACCGCTTGTGCCGGGCCTTCTGGCTGTAGACCTTTAGACTTTTCAGTCTGGGTGACATCTGTTGAGAAGTTTGTTAAGCATTTTTTGGCAATCTTTATTAGTGTAGGTAAGGCTCATCCGAACTTAATTACTTACTAAAAGTCACCAGCATATAAATTATCTGTAATGTGGTCGTTGATTAAATATTAATACGAACTCAATATTTTAGTTTCAAAAATTTTCATATAGGTATCGACTTTTAAAAGGAACTACTTAGAAGTGTATGCCCAACCCCCACAAAAAATACTTAATAAACTTAATAACTTTTGCTATAGTGGCCCCCCCCCCCTTATTTTTCTTGAAATTATCAATTAACGTACCCCTAGTTTTATATAAAATTTTCTCCTTAATCTTTACTTTACTTTCCCTTCAATATTATTCTAAATATGGAAACTTTACTGTCTATAAATTTTTACTTTATTTTATATCATCACAAATGTTACTATTTTAATGTACTGTTTGTTTTCCTAAATAAATGAAAATAAAAAAAATAATAAAATCACATGGTTATCAGATGATTTTGCGGAATGGGGAATGTTGTTAGTACGTCAAGTAGCCACTTAACCCAATATCTGATATCAGCCCAGCATGGGTATAATCCAGTCATTTGTCTACAAGTATTTGTATACATTCAAAATGTTGTTATTAATATTTGTATTGATACAGTGTATTTTTAGTTCAACAACCAAGTATCTACCACTTATGATTAAATAAGCCTTTTTTTACATTTTTATTTGTTGATAAAATTATCAGACAGATAAGTATTAATTTGTAATCTTTATTTCTTGTGCAATAATTATCAAGTAGCTAAAATGCACTTATAGATAAGTCCCTTGAAACTTGATAACATACACTTCTTTAATGCGCACTTTATACGAACAGAAAACTGTACACTTTCTTGTGCAGTTTGCAAACTGTGGTCGCCCCGACGTTGTGACGACTTATGTATGGTAGTGAAGCGTGGTGTTGGAAAAAGAAGGATGAAAGTAGACTGAATGCTGTTGGAATGCGATCTCTGTGTGGCAAGACTATGTATGATAGGTGTACACATGTCCAAATTAGAGCAGAGTGCAAGGCTGAGATAAGCATTATCCACAAAATTAAGGGCTTTTACGATGGTTCGGTCATGTGGAGCGAATGAGTGATGAAAGAACGGCTGAAAGAAGTTAAAATGCAAGTGTGAAAGACATGGCATGACCAAAGCACTTGAAAGTGGACATTTAAATAGTCGGAATAACCGGAGTATGTGCATGAGAAGATGTATGAATGTAGAGGAAGCAAAGGAAGCCTGTCAGGACAGAGTGGTATGGCGTTCTATCCTCTCTGACGGCTAGTTAGTTTGATATATCGAATGCTTTTATAAACGTAAAAAAACAAATAACATATATTTAAATGATATTAGCCATACTAACAATTTCCTGTGTGCAAACATACGATAGTACAACTATATTCATTGATTTACTTAGATTTGAACTGAACCCAAAAAATGAATGACACTTCAACTACGCCAAAACCCCCGACTCCGCCAGACGCGTATTCAGTATTTCTTTAACCGCCGGCAGAGTCGGACGTTCAGAAAACATTCCGAAATGCCTTCCCGTGTAGATAAAACCGTGTAAAAACCGTACGGATAAAATTAAGAAAAACGATGGTGTTACTTTCCACATGTAAATGTTTATTTATATTTGTTTACATAGCCTAAAATAATTATTATTCAAAGAAAGTTTTCTTCTTAAATAATAGCTAACAGCCCGTCCACAAGAAAAAAAAGTCATTTTAGATGCATGGTAAAATTCATGAACGCTCCTCGCGAGGAACGGGTTAGTATTGTATACTGTTACTGTAACCTTATATTTAGCCTATACCTTTTGCGGTGTGTGAGCGGATGCTTGCCGGCAGTCGAAGGGCTCTGATAGGTCGACCCGTGTAAGAGTATTAAGGTGCAGAATCTCCGTGTCATTACCTTTTCTAAATAATTTACTCTGCAAGGCAGATCTAAATGTATTATATTTAAATGACTATAATACAATAGTAACTTACGATCGCGCTTAAAAAATATACATTATTTTATATTTAGCGTGTCTTTTGACAGACTGTACAGCGTTCTGAACAAGAAACTGTTCAGTTCTCTGTCCCATATAAAGTGCGTTTTGTTTTACAGATCATCAAAAGAAGTCTCAGTGGCTCTAATGTACTAAAAAACATGTGATTGTTTTGACCCTTAGGTCAATTGTTTGACCGATTAGCAATACTTTTATGTAATATGTACTTACAGTAACAAAACTCTAGGTACAACCCGAAAACTGGTGAATCTACATTATATTTGGAGTTGAATGTGTAATATGACTTTTTAATCTGATGTTGAAAAAAAAATAAATTTTCTTCTCATAAAAGCATTCATAAGTACCTACCGCAGATTAAGAAAAATTGCACAAATTAAATATAGTTTTTTATTTGTTTTTTTTATGGATAGTATTATTCTGACTAAATAAATGATATTAGATAACAATTTGCAAAAAAAAATCAAAATATAATTGGGTTGTTCCCGATGCATGAATATCCTTGAAAACGTTATAAATATTTTAAAGTATATTATTACAATTCCAACGATATAAAACACAATGATCAAAAATGTTGTTTTCATTTAAAAATGTATGTTTTAAAAACACGAAATTACGAGTGACTTTTAACGCCCGTTATTGGCTAATGACGTCACACCTGTTCATTATGAAAGGCGGGAAATTCATTACGAAGTCAGCGCCCATATTGATGTGACGTCACACCGCATGCGCGCCAAATGGAGGATTTTGCGAGCGATTTGAAAAAGCGCTATTTCAAACCGCGCTAGAAAATTCATATGACATCGTAAAAATAAAAAAAATTTTTCTTGATATTGTTATTTTTCAATCAATTTTTTGAAATAAAAAATAGAAAATTGGAAAGCACCCAATTCAACTTCGTACTCAATTTTCTCCAAAACTATGGGTCGAATAAAAAAAATTTACTCTATAAAATCGACTAAAAATATGATGTAGATTCACTGGTTTCCCGCTTGTTCATCGAGTTTTGTTACACCCTGTATATAATGTTTATCTTCATTGTTATATAATTCATTATCCCTTATCTGTACCTAATTATTTAATAAACAAATAAATTGTCTTACCTTATTTAATAATTTGTAGATATTTAATTTTACACTATGTTTTTCCTCTAATCCTAACACTATCTCACTGCTGTAAAAACCGCACAATTATTAATTAAAATGTTATGTTATATTTATCATTGTTTAAAAAATGAAGTGTAACAATCAGTACTATCCACTCGGCAATCGATCAAAAAATAAGCTAGATACAATCGTACAATTTTGGTTATCAGACAATAGCATTTATTTAGTTTAATATAATTCACTCACAAAAGTCTTTTAAGTTACATAATATTTTATACAGTACAAGAAATAATCATACATTTAGGTGTAGTATATGTAGCAATGGTGGAAATTATGAAACAGAAGAGTAACAAACACAAGATATAAATTATACAACATAAAATATATATCAAATTACAGGTCGCGTCATGTAAAAAGAACGCTGGAAGGAAGTGGAGGGGTGGGTTTGCGCAGGTGACCCCGCCCACCCCGCGTCCCAAATAAGGCCGATAATAGCCTAATTAATACGCAGCTTGAACGCCAGCGTTCTTTTTACATGACGCGACCTATAATAGAAGTTAAGATAAATACTACTTCTTCTACTCTCTTTTATCCGCCCAATGGTGCAAACAAATTGATGAACAAGATAAATAATACATGGTGTAACAAAACTCGATGTACAAGCGGGAAACCAGTGAATCTACATCATATTTGGAATCGATTTAGTAGAATAAGATTTTTTGATTTGACCCTTAGTTTTCGAGAAAATTGAGTACGAAGTTGATTTTTTTTACACAATATTTTGCAAATTGTTATCGAATATCATGTATCTATAGTAGGGCCATTTTAATAGGTCACATTTGACATTTGTCTGTTTTAATAGTGAGGTGACCTGCTCAACATCAATTAAAGTGAATGAATCGATTCGGACTTCAAACATAATATTTATATTTTATGTGAATCGAATTCAGTTACTATGAAAAAGTATTTATAGATTATTTTAAAAAGGAATAACCCGCTAAGTCTCTATTATATAGGCTTGTCAGCAGGTAGGAAGAGAGGATATGGAAGGAGGTACTGAAAAATACACCACAACACCCAGAATTGAGAAATTATTAGTCTATGGTGAAATATTCCTTCACAAGTAATCATTCGATTCTACTTATCAACATTCGATTTTTTTGGGTACACCTCTAGAAGAAAGGTTCGCTGATGCAACATTGTAACGACGTTTAGAACAGAAAAAGTTTATTATGTTTAGAATGGTTTATTAGTGAAAGTAAATCGTACAATTCCCTTATTTTGTCATTATTACAATAAATATGTAATCGTAATTGAAAAAAAGTGAACCAATTGTGTATTATAACTTCGAAAGAATAAATAATATTTTGTACCCGCCCTTACAAGGTTATGTTGTTGAATTTTGATGAAGTGTCAAATGTGACCTATTAAATTGGCCCAACTATAGTCAAATTGTTACAATCCATAAATAAAATAAAATGAAAAACAGCATTTTTAAATTTTACTTAATTTGCGGTACTAATGAAAGTTTTTAAGGGAAGAAAAAATTGATTTTTTTTTCTTAGATTCAAAAGTCATGTAAACATTCAACTCCAACTATGATGTAGATTCACCAGTTTTCGTGTGTTGTACTGCGAGTTTTGTTACCACATACAGAAAATATATCATTTAAAAATAAACAGAATTGAAGATTAATTAGACAGATTGAACACAAATATAAAAAAAAAACTGTTTTTTTTAAGCCTGGTTGTTTGTGATGTAGTTCCCTTCGTTTGGGATGGTTGAATAAATAATAAACAAATACACAGAAGAGAACTAGAATTTCAAGAAACGTCATCTTAATAATATTTTGATTCTTCTGATAACCAAAGTTTGAACGATTGGATGAAAGCTTATTATCAATCCGATTGGCGAGCGGATAGCACTGTGAGCTTCGTAATTTTGCTTATTATTCGCGGCGTTTATGAAAAATAATTGGTCTAGTGTTTATGAAAGGTTATGTAATATGATAAGGTTAAGTTGCTGGGAAGCACTCACTAGGTTATGGAAATACTCGCGACTCGCGGTCAGTCGCTAGACTTACTAAAGCAAGCTGCGAGATTGGACTGTTTGGTTGATTGCTGGCAACAGGTGGAATTTAGATTTTTACCAAAACTTGCCCAAAAATACGTTGTTTTATAGATCTATAGATGGTTCCGCCACGATGAGAACTCTCTGGTAACTTCGTCCAAACGAGGATCGGAATATAGGACTTTCCAGAGCTGGACTCAACAGGGCGGGAAGTGACGATGAAGGACCCACCAGGAAGGGCGAAGTATCCTGGAATACCCTGGAAACACCACGTTGAACTGACGCGGTGGGACACACACGAGGGGCACAGCGCACTTTGAACTCATTTTCACTTGAGAGGGATTCGGGAATTGGTTGCTGGGAAGCTTGGAGATGGATGGCGAGTATGACGAGGAGATTTTGGTGGAAAAGAAAGAAGGAAGATGGATGTTGCGAGGTCAGAGTAATGTGGCTGCGCTGAGCGGATTTTCGAGACTGACTTGGTGTTGGAAATAGGTGACAAAAACGGAATGGAATAGATTAAGGTAGGAAATGAATTTTGGAAGGAATCCGAACTACCTATAACCAGAGAGTACCATAAATGGCCAAACCAGTACCTATAAATTACATTTGAATGAAAAAGTACTAAGATTAATGGTCGAGTAAATATACCTATAAGATTTTAGATTGCTTTACAGACACTTCTTTCATTAAATTTCTCTTATCCGCACACAATGGTGCATAGGGCACTGCATCAGTACACCGAGTGCACTGTTTCTTTATCAATTTATTACAAGATGATCATTCTTACGTTTCAGTACCAGGTCCAGTCACTAATATTTATTGTGTGATACCTTGGACTGGTTCTGAAGCGTAAGACTGATCATCTTCCCTTCATGTATTAAAATGATCAAGATACACTGCACTTGGTGCTCCGATGCAGTGCCCTATGCACCATTGGGTGCGAATAAGGGAAAGTAGTGGTTGTAGTATTTCATTTACCCTTCGATCGAGAATTTCGGACAAGTGACGTTCCATACTTGGAAAATACTACCGTGTCTGCGGTGTCTAGTGACCCACAACGTCACTCACTACGTCATCACTACTTCACACGTTTCGTGTATTGGTCCAAGTGCTGGAGTAGAATTTGAAAATAAGTGGTGTTAGGAAGCGTATATTTTTAGAAAATTTGTATCGAAACCGCCGCTTGTAGTGAATTTTTGTTTGAAGAATTTACATTTCATTTTATATCCCTACAGAGATGAGGTAGAATTTGTTCAAATTCAGGAATATGGATATTCGAGCGTTTACAGGGCTTATGACCTGTATGACCTTGGCAGGCTTAAGTGGCCACTTTATGTATGTACTACAACATTCCCCATTCCGCTTATTAGGGAATATCCACACCAGTTGCTCGATCACAGATCACTCGGTAATAAGCGACGTGATAACGATTTCTTACCCATGGATGTTTGACGTTTTCGTGATCACAATGGAACACGCGTTAAAAGTTATCGATCGGGATTATTAAACGAGCGCATCAAGTCGCGAGCCATTTCCCGAGATATATCTTCTTCTTCGCACATTTCTTCGTTCAATCTTTCTCGAGTGCCGTATTGCATTTATCCGGCGTTCAGCAAGCCAAATATTGAGAAAAGCAGTCGATTTGACGTTTGACGTCTGGCCGCGATATCGCGAGCCGAGCATTCCCGAGCGTTGCTTCGGCAATGATCGGCTCGGCGAACGGGGTATAAACGAATGTTTATTGTGATCGGTCAAATCGTTAGTGTTAGCACGTGGTTGGCACGTTTTTAACTACGTCGATAGTTATCTGTGATTGAGCTACTAGTAACATTTTTGATTTTGTATATATGTTACGAATCGAGAATCATCCACCAGCGAGTTGAAAGCTCCATCTATGCATTGATATTTACATAACAAGTTAAGTATTTATTAGCAAATTAATTTATTTTTGTATTTGTGTACAAGTATTTGAACACGCCCTAAATGTTGAAGAATTTACCTTTGTTTTTTTACCTATTACCACCTATTATCTTCGACAAAGACAGCATCGATTGTTTTACCTGCTACTACTGTAATTAATTTGTAATGTTACTTTCTGTTTTTTGCTATACCTTTAATATCTATTGCAGTATTATTTATAATTGTATTAAGAATGATTTGGATTTTCTTAATATCTTTTAAATAAATAAATAAAGCAACTAGCCTAATTCATCTCTGTAGCAACAACATAATTTGAATTAAGTGGTTATCTATATCTATACATTATGTAAGTATGTTTCTATGTGAGATTGTACAGCACATAGAGTAGGCGCTTATCAAGGTTACGCATTCATAATGTCTATGTTTATATATTTTTAAATGCAAAATATGTGCTATGTTGTATAATGACTAATTAACTATGCAATGATGGTGTGTATTGAATATGTATTAATTCAGATATTATTGATATCTCAACAGAGACAGAGAAGCTCTGGAAACGAATGTGGGTTATCTAGGCGTTTACAGGGCTTATGACCTGTCATTGGCTGGTTAGTGGCCACATGATGTACTACAACATTCCCCATTCCGCCCATCATCTGACAACCATGTATGACAAATTTTTGAAACTTGTATATATCCTAAGTGTACAGAAGAATCCACCTGGGAGTTGTGTTTTCGACAGATTTTAAATATTTTAAATATTTTTTCCCTATAGTGATATCTGTTGAGAATATAGTTAAGCATTTTTTTGGGCGATCTAACTTTATTGGTGTAGGTAAGGTTCGAATCAGAACTTGATTACTTACTAGAAGACGTCTGGGTACACTTAGGATATATACAAGTTTCAAAAATTTGTCATACATGGTTGTCAGATGATGGGCGGAATGGGGAATGCTGTAGTACATCGAGTGGGCACTTAACCCAGCCAATGACAGGTCATAAGCCTGTAAACGCCTAGATAACCCACATTCGTTTCCAGAGCTTCTCTGTCTCTGTGGGATACCATAAATATCTGATATCAGCCCAGCATGGGTATAATCCAGTAATTTGTGTTCAAGTATTTGTATTCATTCAAAATGTTGTTCAATGTATTAATTCATTTATTTATTTATATATATATAATTTCTTTTATTATTATATTTATTTCTTCTTCTTCTTTCGCCTCGTTCGATGTGGGCATTACTAGATCCCTCCAGGAGACCAGCCAGCTCTCTCGCCTCCTCCCACGTCAGGTCCGCATCCATCAGCTCCGCTACCAAGGCTTGCTGTGTCCGTTGCCTCACCTCTGTGTTCCTTACAAAGTCAAACCACCGCACACCTAAAATTCTTGTAAGACACCTATTCTCTGCACTCAGAAGTCTGCTATCTTGGGCCCTGGTTAGGAGGGGTGGGGGTGTGAGATATGTGTGTGAAAGAGACTGTGTGCGAGGGTGACAGTAGATGTACGAACGTGTGTGTGTATGTAGTATGTCTGCTGTGTGCCCGTCATTCCCAGTTAGAGCTCTGAGCAGCTTAGACAGTTAAACCGTGTATTATAATAAACCCGTCAATATTGTCACAGGCGTGTATTACTAAAAGCCCCCATACCAATACATCAAAGGTGCCACGATTCGCAGCCATAGAAAAGAACAGGTGTGATTCAGGTAATGCAGGTAATAAAGAAAAGAATGATAAAACATCGCATTATTTATCAATTTGTTTTTATTTTTTCACATTTATTATTTTTTCTACAGCATCTTTTGCACAGGAAAAATATACCAAAAACTAGGACCATAATTGGAATCGAAACTAACAGGACAACGTCGAATAGGAGGTGCGAAAACATACACAACTCTGGTAGAGATAAGTTGTCATAAGATCCACCATTCCTTAAAACTTGTTCGGTGTGATAAACCAGAAGGTCTCTTGGAGAAATGGGACGATCGTGGTATTGGGTTCTTACTTTTCTAGCAGTTTCCAAATATCTGAAAAATAAATGATATTATAACTAAATAACTAACTAACTAACCTTCACGCCATTTCCCCGTAGGAGTAGGCAGAGAGGATAGAACGCCATATCACTCTGTCCTGGCAGACTTCCATTGCTTCCTCTACATTCATACATCTTCTCATGCACATACGCCGATTATTCCGACTTTTAACATGACCACTTTCAAGTACTTGTCGTACTACGTCATGCCAGGTTGTCTTTATCGGCCTTCCGCGGCTTCTACATCCAGGCACACTTGCATTTAAACTTCTTTTAGCCGTTCTTTCATCACTCATTCGCTCCACATGACCGAACCATCATAAAAGGTTAATTTTGTCGATAATGCTTATCTCAGCCTTGCGCTCTGCTCTAATTTGGACATTTGTACACCTATCATACATAGTCTTACCACACAGAGATCGCATTTCAACAGCATTCAGTCTACTTTCATCCTTGTTTTTCCAACACCACGCTTCACTACCATACATAATGGTTGCTACCAGAACTCCGTTGTGTACTGCCAATTTTGCTTCTTTCGATAAGTTCTTATTTGCCACTATCGATTTCAACCAAGGGAAATCACCAAGTGAAGCGAGTGAATACATAGCTCGTATAAAAAGTGAATAAACATATCAAGTCCAGTTTTGCCTTCGAAGATTGGGAAATATAACAAAATAATTGAGTATTTGAATACTTACTTCGGGTTATTTAGGAGTTCCCCAAGGGCCCACGTTAGAGACGCTTCTGTTATGTTAGTATAAGCTAATGGTAGGCCGTTTCCTCTATCTCTTATAACTTCGGCGTTATGTGGCTGGTCTCCAAATATTGGTATGGTGAGGATGGGTACTCCGAAGGAACTAGCTTCGGTGGTGCTCAACAGTCCCCCGTGAGAGATGAACAGCTTTGTATTGGGGTGAGCTGAAATAAATTCACAAAATAATTTATGCGAAACCGGTTTTCATAAAGTTTTTCGCTTTAAATGAAATCGAGGATTAATCACACATTGAAATTACTTAATAAACATGAGTTTACTGATCTAAGCATCCCATAAAGTGGATAAAAAACTTTTGGTTGTCTGTAAAGTCGGTTTGCGGACGATAATTTTACGTGACAACGTCATAAGAAAACATTTATGAAAAATAGCATACTTTTATGAATTGAATTGAATTATTATTACTGAATTATCATTATTTTGTATAATACAAAGCAGGAGTTAATTGAAAATTACAATTTTCTCCATAAATTATCATTTTTTTGCACTCGTTAATTCAAATATTTGTTTACTTAAATGATACAAATGAATTACAAGTAACAATGTGCTTTAACAATTTATTTACAACTTGTATACATATGATGATATGATGTTTAAGATCCTCCAACCTGTGTTATTTTGTGAAGGATAGGACGATGATAGGAAAAGTAGGAAATCAAGGGGAGTGTTTCAAGTGTAATGTGCCTTGAAAAAGTCAAATCGATGGTTGTTCTTCTTAGCGTTGTTGACTTATTAACATCTGAAACGCATTCGAGATTGTATCTTTCATATATTGGAGGAATGTGTCATAATTTTTCCATTCGGCTCAGGCGGAACGTGACAATGAGTCATGCTTTTTCGTGTGTGCAGCCGGCGTTCATCGATTTATTAGACGTTTTCACGTCAAAAATGCCGCGGCAGTTGAAATAAGAAATGAAGCATTATATAATATTATTGATATCTCAACAGAGACAGAGAAGCTCTGGAAACGAATGTGGGTTATCTAGGCGTTTACAGGGCTTGTGACCTGTCATGGCTGGGTTAAGTGGCCACTTGATGTATTACAAACATTCCCCATTCCGCCCATCATCTGACAACCATGTATAACAAATTTTTGAAACTTGTATATATGTTGAGTTTGTACAGAAGAATCCACATGCGAGTTGGTTTTTCGACAGATTTTAATATTTTTTCTCTCTATTGACATCTGTTGAGAAGGTGTTTAAGCATTTTTTGCAATCTATCTTTATTGGTGTTGGTAAGGCTGTATCGAGCGTTATTACTTACTAGAAGACGCCTAAAGATGTCTCTCCAATTTTTTATTTTGCTTTATATTTTAACCAGTAAATCTTTTAATCAACATTTTTGAAATGAATACAAATACTTGTAGACAAATTACTGTATTATACCCATGCTGGGCTGATATCAGATATTATTGATATCCCAACAGAGACAGACAAACCCTGAAAACGAATGTGGGTTATCTAGGCGTTTACAGGCGCGGAATGGGGATGTTGTAAGTACGTCAAGTGGCCACTTAACCCAGCCAATGACAGGTCATAAGCCCTGTAAACGCCTAGATAGCCCACATTCGTTTTCAGAGTTTTTCTGTCTGTGTTGGGATATCAATAATAAAAAAAAATCGGTGTGCGTCGGACCACACGGTGGAAGTTATACTTCTTTGGCCATTCTCATACACCCACTCACGCACACAAACAGACAGGATATATAAATGAAATATAAGACATTTTTCAATATTATTCAATATATTTATATTCAATATATTATACGTGACTTCATTATTATATTATACACCTATATTATCATTATCAGTTATTTCTTCTATAATCATTCTTTCATCTTTAAGTCATGGAGAAAAACCGAAGCCATTGCAATAGCGTATTTCTAAAAGATAATTCGCTAAAATGACGCGTAAGAAGTAAAATAACAAAAGAAATGACAACTGTCAAAGTCAGACCAATACAAGCATCAGTGACTGTGGCGCCATTTTTTCTCTTAAGCGCCATTTTCTCTTAAAAATCGGCGTGACGCGGTTTCTCGACCAACATCCCACCCCAAAGTGTCTAACGGGCGCAAAGAAGTATAACTTCAAAAAAAAAAGAAATGACAACTGTCAAAGTCAGACCAATACAAGCATCAGTGACTGTGGCGCCATTTTCTCTTAAAAAGCGCCATTTTTCTCTTAAAAATCAGCGTGACGCGGTTTTCTCGACCAACATCCCACCCCAAAGTGTCTAACGGGCGCAAAGAAGTATAACTTCAAAAACAAAAGAAATGACAACTGTCAAAGTCAGACCAATACAAGCATCAGTGACTGTGGCGCCATTTTCTCTTAAGCGCCATTTTCTCTCAAAAATCAGCGTGACGCGGTTTCTCGACCAACATCCCACCCCAAAGTGTCTAACGGGCGCAAAGAAGTATAACTTCAAAAAGGAAGTATTATATTTCAAATTTCTTTACCTAAGATACTCTGTTGCGGCATCCAGCTCCTGATGATGACGTTGTCCGGCTTCCCCGGGAGATCTGACTCGAACTTCCACAGGACCGTCTGCTTCAGCTTGGACAAGGAAGTGAGGATATCTCTCCTCAGGGAATCCGAGAATCGAGCGCTCTTCAAGAAGCTTCCCATACTGAAATATATGGCGCCGTTCTTGGAGTCGTCCAGGATTTTCTGCAGGTCCTAGAACAGAAGAAAGAAACGCCTAGATAACCCACATTCGTTTCCAGGGGGTAACTTAACAACTTGCCGGGCAGGCTGTCAAAATTTCAAAACATTTTTACTCTCTGGTTTGTAGAGTAAAGCGCAAAAGCGGACTAAGCTGTGATTGGTTGATACGCCTTCATTGGGTTACGCCTTCATTATGTATTGTCAAATTTCGCTTTTAAAAATCTATTTGATTCTAAATTATTTTTTGACATCTCAACAGAGACGAGAAATTTGGAAGGGAATATGGATATCTAGGCGTTTACAGGGCTTATGACCTGTCATTGGCTGGGTTAAGTGGCCACTTGATGTATTACAACATTCCCCATTTCACCTAGTATTTGATATCCATATCTGCCAATATACAGTAAAATGGCGCGACGCTTCACATGTGAACACTCTCTGTCATCCATTGAGAAAATTGCTAAGCATTTTAGCAGAAAACTTTATGATTGCAAGTGAGATTCTTACCGAATTATATCACCTACTAGGAAACGCCTGAAGATGAATCTTCAATTTGTTATGCTTATAACTTTTACCAGCTAATTTTTAAAAAACAACATTTTGAGTGTGTCCAATAAAGCGCAAAAAGCGTAGACACTTGTCTACTTGTACACTTGTCATTTCATTGTAGATACTTGTCTACAAGTATTTGGACACACTCAAATTGTTGTTTACTAAATTATTTTATTTAACCTAACCTATCATTAACCTACTGTATAAATTTCATAACCTATTATAAAGGATATTGCTTTTAAATAGCCATTTGATTTAAATTATTTTATTAAACCCAACCTATCTTAACCTACTGTATAAATTTCTCTCTTCGACTCTTTTTCTACATCTTGTCATATCTATGGATTTAGCAATAGACTAGTCCTCATAAAAAGCACGGCAAGTTGTTAAGTTACACCAAAACAAAATTGGAGAGACATCTTAAGGCGTCTTCTAGTAAGTAATAACGCTCGATACAGCCTTACCTACACCAATAAAGATAGATTGCCAAAAATGCTTGACCATCTTCTCAACAGATGTCACTAGAGTAAAAAAATATTAAAATCTGTCGAAAAACCAACTCAAATATGGATACTTCTGTACAAACTCAACATATATAGAAGTTTCAAAAATTTGTCATATATGGTTGTCAGATGATGGGCGGAATGGGGTATGTTGTAGTGCATCAAGTGGCCACTTAACCCAGCCAATGACGGTCATAAGCCCTGTAAGCGCCTAGATAACGCACATTCGTTTCCAGAGTTTCTCTGTCTCTGCTGAGACATCAATAGTATCTATAATACTTCATTTCTTATTTCCACTGCCGCGGCATTTTACGTAAAAACGTCTAATAAATCGATGAACGCCGGCTGCACAAAGAAGGGAGACAGATGTTGTAGTACATCAAGTGCGTTCCACTTAACCCAGCCACTTAATGACGGGTCATAAGCCCTGTAAGCGCCTAGATAACGCACATTCGTTTCCAGAGTTTCTCTGTCTCTGTTGAGATATCAATAATATCTGATAAAATAAACATTTGAGGACGCTTAGGTCTGCTTTCAAATGGTCGAAAATAACTGGGCCAGAAACTATTTTGTATTAAATCTCACGGAATAGATATGTTGTAATTATAATCTAAATGATGAGAGCCTGTCATTACTATAACCCAGTTTTTGTCTATACGTATTCGTGAACATACAAAACATGCGTCGATAAAAATGTGTTTTTGAAAATGCACTATTTTACTGCAGCGTACTATTTTACGTAGTAATGCACTATTTTACTGCAGCCAATCATCGACCAATTACAGTGCTAACTCACCGATACGAAGAATGCACGCACTGGCTAACAAGTATACTAACAATATTGATGTTTTCAACACAAATCTAGTGCATTTTAGGGAACAGTGTCTGTTGCTCGATCACAGATCAGTACCGACTCGGTAATAAGCGACGTGATAACGATTTCTTACCCATGGATGTTTAACGTTTTCGCGATCACAATGAAACACGCGTTAAAAGTTATCGATCGGGATTATTAAACGAGCGCATACTAGTCGCGAGCCATTTCCCGAGTATATCTTATTCGCACAAAATCTTCATTCAATCTTTATTATAATTTAGCCGGTTTTCGGCAAGCCAATATTGAGAAAAGCATTCGAAATAATAAAAAATCCGACAAGCGCGATGATTTGACATTTGACATAAGGCCGCGATATATAGCCTAGTTCGGCTCCGCTCGGCTCCGCTCGGCTCAGATCGTCAATGCTCGCGGTATTAAACGTTATGTCATTGGGATCGCTCAAATCGTTAGCAATAGCACGTGAATAGCACGCTTTTAACTACGTCGATAGTTATCTGTGCTTGAGCTACTGGATGCCATTTCTGGCGGTAATGAATAGTGAGTGTGCTATTTGCAACTTGCTCCATTTAATTTTATATATTGTTTTATTATTATCTTATTGTATTTTTTAATTAACCATTTGTAACTTGCTCCAGTTAATGTAAAATTGTATTTTTTCTTAGCATAAGTTTTCTTGCCAAATCGAATATTCGTATGTATTTTCTTTTTCATTTTTGTTTCTAATTTGGCTACCTACTGTGTAACATTTTAAAAATGTTTATGTAAAAGCCCTATGGGCGTTAAAACAATAAAAATATAAAAAATATAAAAAAATAGATTACTTCTGGTAATGAAGCGGTTTTGCTGATGTGGTATCCACCTATTTCCACAGTATTTGGAAGTAAAGGTCTCACGATGGTGACAGATGGATGAGTGTTGGTAAACGTCAAGCCGACCGTCTTCTTCAAGTCTTCAAAGGGGACCCGCGCCTCTTCTTCTGGGAAGTATTTCCTGTAGAGCGCTTTTTGATTCGGCGTGGCTAAATATCTGGAACAACCAAGAAGATTCTATAATAATAAGGTAACTAGCAGATAGCAAAGATAACAAGCATTATCGACAATATTAAAGGGGCAAGTACGATGGATTAGAAGCATGCATAACAAGAACGTCAATTACTTGAAAGTTGGTCATGTGAATGGATGCAAAAATAACAAGCATTATTAAAGGGCTTTTACGATGGTTTGGTCATGTGGACGAATGAGTGATGAAAGAACGGCTAAAAGAAGTTTAAATGCAAGAACCGTGAAGGCCGAGAAAGACATGGCATGACCAAGTGTACGTCAATTACTTGAAAGTGGTATGTGAATGGATTAAAGATAATAAGATTTCGACAAAATTAAGAAAGGTTTTTTACGATGAGCGAATGAGTGATGAAAGAACGGCTAAAAGAAGTTTAAATGCAAGTGTGCCTGGATGTAGAAAACGCGGAAGGCCGAGAAAGACATGGCATGACCAAGAAGGTCAAGAACTTGAAAGTGGTCATGTAAAAAGTCGGAATAATCGGCGTATGTGCATGAGAAGATGTATGAATGTAGAGGAAGCAAACGAAGTCTGTCAGGACAGAGTGGTATGGCGTTCTTTCCTCTCTGCCTACCCCTGCGGAGAAATGGCGTGATGGTTAGTTAGTTAGTTAGTAAGTTAGTTAGTAGATAACAGTTGGCTTCGCCAACTTTTAAATGCTAGCACTGCGGGGCTTTTCGGCGCTTCCGCTTTGGTTGTTCCACCTTTAGTTGATTGGGTAAAAGTCCCAATACATGTATTAATAATTAACAGAAACCTAATTTACGGAGGCCCACAGAGCCGCCCGATCGAGGCCTGAGTAGAATCTGGAAGGACTGATGGAAGAAATCTATGTTTTTGCCCCTTGCACACATGCGTTCTGTCCCCTCCCTTCTTTTCCCTAATCCCCCCTCCATTGAGACCCTGACCGCGGATGCGCGGGTGGATGTCTGGGAGGCCCGGCGAGGCGGGATACCGGTCTTCACACGGGTGGTAGTAATTACTAATAAATAATGATCGGGGTAGAAACTAACATACCCTACCACTGTTAATTTAAGCCGACTCTGGTTGGTTTGCGTGATGGAAACAGTGACAATTATGATACATAAGCCGAGACAGTGGTAGGGGTACAATGAAAGCATTTGTTCGCGTACATAATCGTAAATTCATCCGTATTTTTATCACACTAACAATCTTAAATTTAGCTTGTTGAAAAAATCGGTTGAGTTGGCTGGGCTACAAAAAGACTCAATAGTCTTTAAAGCAGTCTAGGGAAAGGGTGGGGCTTTCGTTGTAAAGTACACCAAGACACCTACTTGTACTGTATCTCCTGCGCCATCCATATCCCGGCGTTGACCGCTCTCTGCCAGAGGTTCATGGTGGTAGAGTACCCGAGGAAGACGTTGGGAATAGTGGCGGGTGGAGCCGGGTTACCCGTGAACTGGGCCAGCCCGTGGAACAGTGTTATGGAACTCAGCAGAATCACTGGACACTTGTATTTCACACCGAGTCTAAAATAAAAATCATTATTCACCAGTCACCACAAAACTAACTATGGGTTTCATGCCCCATTGTCTCGATTGTGTCGTATTGTAAACTCAAGACGGATCTGGACTTGTTCAGTGTAAGTCTATCAAGATTTCAACATTCACTGAAGTAGACCCGATCCTGTCTTGAGTGTGTCCACATTTTATTCTAACTGTCTTAGCTTCACCAATTTAATGTTCTGTCACTTATTTTTACTGCTTGTTATCCCTTTAATGCATAAATTTGTATTTTAAAATGGATTTTTCCGTAAATGAAATAAAATTAAAAACTAACTAACCATCACGCCATTTCCCCGAAGGAGTGGGCAGAAAGGATAGAACGCCACACCACTCTGTCCTGGCATACTTCTCTTGCTTCCTCCACATTCATACATCTTCTCATGCACGCACGTCGATTATTCCGACTTCTTACATGCCCACTTGTTTTACTTGATCATGCCAGGTTGTCTTTCTCGGCCTTCCTCGACTTCTCGCATCGTATATTTTGCCGTTCTTTCATCATCCATTCGTTCTACATGATCGAACCATTGTAAAAGACCTTTCTCAATTTTGTGGATAATGCTTATCTCAGCCTTGCACTCTGCTCTAATTTGGACATTTGTACACCTATCATACATAGTCTTACCACACAGAGATCGCATTTCAACAGCATTCAGTCTACTTTCATCCTTGTTTTTCCAACACCACGCTGCACTACCATACTTTAATTGATTTAATTACAGGTAATTAATGTGACAATATCTATTTTTACATTTTATCATAATAATTACATACACGGTTTTATTGCACATCAATTACAGAATTACACAGCATTATTATTCTCATACACAATTTACAGGTTTAAAAAGCTTTAAGTAGTTTGCATTAATATGTTCGATCAGAGGTTGTAAAAAGATTTCAAGTTCCTCTTGAATTCACCACATCTATCATTAAATACATCAATATTTAAATGTTTTTCTATGTCATTAACATTCGAGATGAGGAATTAAAGTGCGCCATGTTATTCATAAGGGTTGGTACCAGAACTCCGTTGTGTACTGCAAATTTTGCTTCTTTTGATACATAGTTTTACTAGTTTTACCACGTATTCGCCTGAAAGATCGCATTTCAACTGCAAAATCATTATTGCTCATTCTATTTGTTTTTTGGGATTATCCGTGTTATGTTTTTTGTTCTCTCCGAGGTTTCGGCCACCGTTGCAGGCGCCACCTTCAGGGTGAAGTATGTATGATGTAAAATGTATTGTGTTCCTAACTAACTAACCATCACGCCATTTCCCCGAAGGGGTAGGCAGAGAGGATAGAACGCCACACCACTCTGTCCTGGCATACTTCTCTTGCTTCCTCCACATTCATACATCTTCTCATGCACGCACGTCGATTATTCCGACTTCTCACATGCCCACTTGTTTTACTTTGATCATGCCATGTCTTCCTCGGCCTTCCTCGACTTCTACATCCAGGCACAGTCACATCATATATTTTTTTAGCCGTTCTTTCATCATCCATTCGCTCTACATGACCGTACCAACGTAAAAGACCTTTCTTAATTTTGTCGATAATGCTTATCTCAGCCGCGCATTCTGCTCTAATTTCAACATTAGTGCACCTATCATACATAGTTGTGTTGTGTTCCAAGGGTGCGATATTGCAAATTGTCATCAAATGTCACTTATTTAGTCAAATTAATACTATCCACGAAGAAAACAAAACAAAAAAAAACGCATTATATTAATAATTTGTGCTATTTTACTTACTCTGCAGTTCTTATGAAAGCATTTACGAGAAGAATAAAAATATTTTTTTCAACTCGGATTCAAAAATAACATTACACAATCGATTCCAATTATGATGTAGATTCACCAGTTTTCGAATTGTATTGTTACACCATGTATAACTGTCAACAAATAGAAAGCTGATATTATTGTAAAGGTGTTGTTTTCTAAATAATATAAAATAATAAATTAGAATTTCCTAAAGAAATTATTATTTTTCTCTTGTTGTAATTTAAAATGAAATATTCCCATTGTAAACATAAATTATAACTTTTTGAATATACAAACACTATTAAATGATTTGCTCTTTCTGTTCAAAGTATTAAAATCTATGTTCGATTGTTGTCAACTAACAAATTAAATTAGTAAACGAGTGCCTGGTCGAGTTACCCGTAGTAATGCACTATTTTACTGTAGCCATTCATCGACTAATTACAGTGCTAACTCACCGATACGTAGAATGCACGCACTGGCTAACAAGTATACTAACAATATTGATGTTTTCAACACAAATCTAGTGGATTTTAGGGAACAGTGTCTGGATGCCATCTCTGGCGGTAATGAAGCTACCTACTGTGTAATCATTTAATAATGTCTATGTAAAAAGCCCAATGGGCGTAAAAACAATAAAATAAATAAATTTGATCATCAGTTTTATACCCAATCATAGCTTCATTCATGAAGTACTCAATCATGACGAGATCAAACGACTCGGTCTTGTCATCAAGGAGCTTCCGAAATTCTGGGCTGTCAAGGGGCGCTTCTGTCAGCAACTTGGCCATCATGGGTCTCTTCATTAGTTCATCGAATTGGGTTCTCCAGGTCGACTGTAAAGTTATCAGCGTTTCCTCTGAAAACAATTGTAAATAAATAAGAGATTTTAGTGGTTGGTACGCTAGTAGGCTGTGTCGGTTCGACTACCCATCAGCGTACGTCACTAAATGATACAGATTTATCTCGTGTCTCACGCTCCGCAAGGATCACCTCGTAATAATGATCCTCACTTCTCGGTCACATATGATAAATCTGTGGCGGAAGAAATACGTCACGCGTGCGACGCGGAACGAAGCAAGATCTACCGAACTCTGCCGAACGCTATCGAACAATGACGAGAACCATTTTTACCTTCATCGTGACTCCACGTCGCTTTTGTACAAATTTCTTGCCGCCAAATTGTGTGGCAATCTAAATTCATTTCGCACTTTTACATTTTCATAATTCATGTCGATTCATTCAATTCATTTCCTTTCATGTAACTTCTGTGTAATAAATGTGCACTGTAATCTCTAAGTACTCTTTCATTTCCCTCTGTGCACCCCTTAGAGTAATGACGCGCAGGCTATAGAGGGGCCCTAACGGTCAAAAACCATTCTATGATTGTCAAACACGAAGTTAGCTATAGTTTGCAGCAAAACAAATGCCAATGTTTTACAAATGCCTAATGCGGCCTTGGCATATCGACAGTAATCAACTGTCACTATCAACAGTAAACATACTTTAATTTACAAATTGATCACCTAAATTAAGAAAAACTGGTAAATAATGTAAATATGTTGATAAAAGGAAAGTTTTTATAAAAATAATACCCATGTTAGGACAATATATGCCAAAATCAATGTAAATCAAAATAATTATTTATCGAAATCAATTACCTGTGAAATGTGACTCCTTTAACACCTTTTTGACACTCTTACTGCTACAACCAAGCATACTACAATTCACCATTGCCGTTTTTGATGATTGAAATCAGGAAGTATCCACGTTATTTACTAACGCTGCCGCTCTATGGGAAACGGCGAAAGGGCCTCTCTATAGCCTGCGCGTCATTACTCTAAGGTGCACCCACATAAAGCAATCACCACTAGATGTAACCAAAGTGGTGGCTAAAAATCTCTATACTAAAGAGGATGTAAGGTGCACAGAAAGAAATAAAAGGTAGGTACTTACAGTTTTCAACATTTTATTGGCACTACAATAAATCACAATTAAACTGCGATGAATGCAAGATGCTTAAAATTAACAAGAAAATATCAGTTATAAAAAATCGTGAAAATGGATGGAATGAATCGGCTAATTCTCCGAGCAAGAAGTGCGTGCAATCGGAAATGTAGTTCAAGAGTTTCTCGAAGCGCGTTCGGCTCCTGTCGGAGTGCGACGTAAGGCGGTATCGCCACAAGATTTTAAATTAAGGGGCTACTAGGTCCACCCTTTGTTAATTGTAAAAAATGTAGTAAGCGCCCGGATGAGCGCTCGTTAAAACACGACCAAAATCCGATCGAACGTCGCGCCGTTTGTTTCATTATTATTTGCATCGCGTAGGTATACAAAAAATACACGATAATCTTTTTCAAATTTAATATGGTAAAATCTACGGAATTAAATATAATCAAAAATCTACTAATGTTTTACAAATTTTAATCAGATAATGCACTAGATATATACGTATTCTTTAATACATATTTTTTTTAAAAATCTTATATGTACTGTTTTTGTGTTATGCATCAAATGTTATTAAAAACAGGGGTTTTCTTTAAATTAATTGTGATTCAACGAAATATTTAAATAAAAATTTAGTCAGAAAATTCACTAGAAAAAGAATGAATAATTACGTCATATTTTTTTCATTTTTATTTAATGAACCATGAAGTACAAGGGAATTTTGCCCTGACGTACATGAATGTATGGGGGACCACGGACCCTCGCCTTTAAGCGAGGGAAGAATGGGGCGCTCTAAACCAGAATAGCTCTAAATATTGTGCGGATTTTTGTAATCATTGTTTTCATAAATTGTGAGATATGTGTGTGAAAGAGACCGTGTATGGCTTTGTGAGAAAAAACTTCATTTAAATTAACATTAATTAAATAATAAAGTTTGATTTATTCACCTTCAAAACCCTTAGGTCTTTGTAGAAGTATTTCACGGCATACTGGCTTCTCAGATTTAAACGGTGTTGCGTACGTTATCTATAAAAAATATATATATTTAAGAGCATTCTCTATCACAAAGAAATCATTGAGCTCTTAATGCTAAATTCCATGAACGAAGAAAAGCGAGAGCTACGATTGTATGGTAAAGCGGCTGATGTGAGAATGAACTAAATGTTCGACATATATTAGGTGCTTGAATTAATTTTGCACGTCTTTTTGGAATCATTTTTATTTCTTGGAAAATAACTAAAAATATTTTAACAACATTTTGAAAGTATACAAATACTTGTAGACAAATTACTGGATTATACCCATATTTGATATCAGATATTATTGATATCCCAAATCAAACGTATTAGTAACTTACTAACTAACTAACCATCACGCCATTTCCCCGTAGGGATAGGCAGAGAGGATAGAACGTCCATACCACTCTTTGATTCTGACAGATACTTCCTTTGCTTCCTCTGACATTTCTCAATAGATGGCAGAGATACTTCTCATGCCACAAACGTACGCCCGTTAAACTCCAGAGGTTATTCCTGACTTTTTACGTGTCCACTTTCAAGTACTTGATACTTGACGTATGACTCGGCCTTCCGCGGCCCCATTCTGCATCCAGCAAACACAACCAGTATTACACTCGTCGCTTTTATGAATACGATTTTTAAAATTAAATATTTAAACTTCTTTTAGCCGTTCTTACATCACTCTATCATTCGCTCCACATAACCAAACCATCGTATAAGGTTTATTTTGTGGATAATAGCTTATCTCCGCCTTTACACTCTGTCTAAATTTGGACATTCTGTACAGCTATCATACATAGTCTTACCACACATAGATTGAATTTCCAACAGCATTCAGTCTACTTTCATCTAGTTTTAATCCAACAACAATTCACGCTTCACATTTTGAACATGATACATAAGGGTTTTCGATTTTGAAAAACTGACCGTTGTGTACTGCCAAAAATTGGCCATCTTCGATAAGTCTTTCATTTGCCATATCGATCCCAAGTGCACCATATAACTCTGTTTCCGGCACGTATTAAATAGTAATAATGAAATAATGATTATCTTACCTCATGTCCTTGATCTGTAAATGTGTCTACAATACCTCTCCCAAGTAAAAGTATGGCTCTTGTCTTAGCTTTGTGTAATGCAGCAGGATCAATGTGATACGACGAAATCATCTCAGATAATATTACAAAACTACTCCTAGTAATATTATTTTGATTTCCATATTGCTTGTTTTTTTTTATTTGAAAATTATCTGTAATAATAAGTAAAAATAATGAAAAAAAATTGTAATTTTATAGAAAATAGCATTATCATCGTTCACATAATATGTTGTGGAACTTGAAAATTTTAAAAGTACCATTTTTCAAAAATGACATGAATGTAAGTACTGATAGTTTTTTGACGAATAAAGTCTAATAAATCAATGAACGCCGGCCTGCACTATTCGATTAAAAGCAGCATTACCCATTGTCACGTTGCCTTTCCGCCTGGCCCGAGAAGCGAGAGCGCGGAACAAGCGATAGAACAGGCACGATCATTTTAGCGTTCGGTTTGTTGATCTATCTCTTCCACACCATCGGCCGACAATCTTCCGAGTAGAATTGAGACAGCAAGCAGGCGCACAAGCTACAAAGTGAAAGTAAAAATTAATGCGATTGCAAAAAAAGATAATTTAATAGGATAAAAAATTTTTGTCTTCAAATTTTCAATAACATCCTGCTTTGTACATATACAAACTAATGATAATTCAGTAATAATAAGATTCTTACAAATCACAAATTATGCCAAATTTCAACATATAGCAATCATAATGTAAGTTTTTCTTATGACGTTCTCACGTAAAATGTCCGTAAACCGACTTTACACAGACTACCAAAAGTTTTTTAAAAACCCGAACTGAACCGTAATCGCATCTCGCATAAATTATATCGATTTACAAACGGATTGCACTGTGGCTTTTGTGGTTATGATTTATAAAAGGAAAAAAGTATTTTAAAATAGAAATTATTTAAGCGTTGTTTTAAAACAACAACTGATAACAAACATTAATTGTTTCCAAATACTTGTATAAATAATAAGCCCCTGTATAATAGCCCATCTGCCCTTTCAAATTCTCGTCTTGTTGAGATTTCAATGAGGAATTCAATTTAAAATTTTGAAAATCGTAAATATAACAGTGGCAATGCTAATTGTAATTTAATGTTAGCCCGTAAAGGGTGAAATCCAGTTTTTGTCTTCAAATAATTTGGACACACTCAAAATGTTGTCAATAAAAATAAGCTGTAAAAGTTATAAAGAGGCATAACAAAAGTGAAGAATCATCTTCAGGCGATCCTAAGTATTTTGTTATATAATTCGGTAAGAATATCACTTGCAATCATAAAGGTCTTCTGCTAAAAAATGCTTAGCTATATACAATAGTTGGCAGAGAGGTGACATGAGAAACGTAAGCTTCCATTTCAATGTATCACCGTTGTCCATACGATCTGAGACTGAAACTCCAGGAGGGTGATTATTCATGATATTCCTGAGAAAAAAATTCTTAAAAAAGTTTTTCACAAAACTCAATCACAACTATTTCTTAAAAAAAATATTAAAATATGGAATAAAAAATACAAGCGTGTAATACCTGTCCAATTTTTGAACTTTGCTTCACAATTTCACCAGGTGACTCTGCACCAATAAGCGCGAAGAAATCACATATTTTACTTGAAACTTAAACTAAAGATTCAGATATGAAATTCGAATTTTGAATGTCCGTACAAGCGTTTTCAGAGCGGACCCCACGTCCTCCCCGCCCACCGACATCCCGCCGCCGCTAGCACTTCAAACCAGAAGCCCTTTATGCAACACTCGTCGCTTTTTCTGAATACTTTTTTTAAAAATTAATTATTGGAAATGCCCGGATCAAAAAACTGATTGAAAAAGGATTTTTCTCTCATAGATCGCATGTTACAATAACACCATTCAGGTCTACTTTCATCTTCTTTTTCATGGACCAACGGTGTATATAAGTCTTAAATTGGTGGTACCAGAACTCCGGTGTGTACGGCCAATGCTTATTTGCCACTATGGATTTTCCAAGGACAGCCCATTAAACATCTCGTTTCCTGGATTATCAATTATCCTTATCCAAATACTCCGTCTCTGCCTGACATGTTCCAACTAATATACAAATTCTAACCTGCTTCACCCACTCTCTCATTAACTATATATTGCACAACGGGTGATATAATAATTCATACATGTTTACCTTGTAAGAATACAAACAATGATCATCCCGGATGTACTTACAAACGTGTAAGTTAATTTGTGAAATTGTATGCTGTCAATATCAACACAGAGGAGTATGAATGATTTTCGCGCCTGGATAAATAAATCTAATATCTTCCAAACTTCTCGTCTCTGCTGAGATGTCTAACTAACTACAACTCCACGCCATACCACTCGTATCCTGAAATTTTTGCTTCACACTCATTCATACATCTTCTCATGGCACTGGCGGATTATATCACTAATCCACTTCTCCAAGGGTACGCAAGTCTTTCTCGGCCTCCCTCATGGCTTCTACGGCACATCTATTTAAATAATACCGTTTCTTTCATCATATCGCACATAGAAACCATCGTACTAGCCCTTTCTTAATTTTGTGGATAATTCTTATCTCAGCCTTGCACTCGATGCTCTAATTTCGACATTAGTTGTACACCTATCACCACACATGCAGATCGCATTTCAACAGCATTCAGTTACTTTCATCCTTCAATATACCAACACCACGCTTCACATACCATACATAAGGGTTGGTACCAAGAACTCCGTTGTGGTACAGCCAATATTGCTTCTTCATATTAGTACTTATTTGCCACTATGGATTTTAAAGCACCATTAACTCTTTTCCTTCTCTCAATGTCCTTATCCACATCTCCGTCTCTTGTTGACAACTTCGTCCAAATATAACAAATTCTCTACCTGCTTTCAATCTGTCTCCATAAACTATAATATTGCACACGGATGATATAGATAATCAAAATGATATACCTTTGTTAAGAATAGAGCGACAGATCCGCTTACACAGCACAACTTATACTAAATTCAACAATGTAATTATTATGTAAGTTATTTGTTGTGTAATGCTGACAATGAAAAAGATAATCGCATTACATAAATGATATTCTTGTCATGTGATAAAATACGGAAAAATCATTTATAACAAGATAACCGTGTTAAAACATAAATATTTCATCTGCATAATTTTCTTAATTAACATTTATTTATTTATCGAAAAAACACATGTTAATTAACACTAAACCCTCACTAACGCGTTCATTTCTCCGAGGGTATAACAGAGAGAATAGAACAACACACGAACTCGTGCAGTGTAACTAATCATTTGTATTACATGAAGGTAAGGACGGTCATACGCTTCAGTACCAATCCATAGATGGAAAGCCCCATATCCATTATTAAAAGGATATAAAATATTACGCGAATATACGATGGACAGCCGAGGCGCACACCATTTTAGCTCTACGGTTTAGCGCTCAGTACAATTGCTATTTCTTTTCGATAGAATGAATTTAATATTCCTGATTGTTTTAGGTATAAAAAAAATGGTTCGGACATACAAGAAAAAATCTACGTAGGGGAGGTGGTGGCAATAATGAGGGGACGCGGTGTAATGATGGGGTACCCAAATACATGAAAAAACAGAGTCACTAGCCTTGTTGTGGCATGCAAGCTCTTTTTCGCTCAGTACAAAGCAAAGGAGGAGAGTGCACGCGTTCATTTAGAGTTAAAAATCTTTTTTTCATCTAATTTTTTGTGACTACAAAAATATGTCTAAAAACTACAATTTATTTTTTTATGTTTTCGTATATTAGATGATTGAAAGATAATCTTCTACGTAAAATCAACGTAATTTTTGTTTTGAGGTTTGTAACAAGACATTGGCTAACACACGAGTAGGGGCATGACGGGGTACTTCCATTCGATGAATGATTTAAATATTCCTGATTGTTTTAGATGTATAAAAAAATGTTCGGACACTACAAAAAAAATCTACGCGAGGTGAATGGTCTGGTCGAAAGCATGAAACAGTATTAGATGCAGTTAAGCAAAAGAAAACAGCGGGAATTTAGAAAAGCGCTGGCACAAGTTTACAGCGTAACACAGACTACATAAAAGCGTACACGTGAAACAAGAAAAGAAGGTGAGGTTTCCATTGGCAGTCCGTAATTTAAACCTGTGTTTTCCCAACATGAAGAAGAAGAAGCTTGTAAAATACCTGAATGACATGGAAAAAAAACGTCTTTTTGGATTAAATTGTTCTTCGGAAGATAGCATAACCAACAAGCATGTTAAAAATTCATAATTAAAGCGCAGATAGCCGTAGATTTGGGTCAAAGATTACTTAAAGCGTCATCCAGATTTTGTCCATAATCCGTAAGCCCAGAAGCAACATCGGCAGCTCGGGCAATGGGCTTTAAAACAAAATCGCAGTGGGTAAATTCTACTCGTTGCTTGGGGAAGTGTATGATAAGTATAAAACTGACCACCCAAAAGAATAATTTCAATTGTGATGAAACTGGAATATCATGTGTTTCTAAAAACCAAAAAGCAAAATTATAGCAGAGAAAGGAAAGAAAGCAGGTAGGTTCCACTGTCTTCAGCAGAACGAGGACAAGACTATAACGGTCGAGATATGCTTTAAATGCAGCTGGAAATCCTACATGCCTCCTATGATGATATTCCCAAGACAAAGAATGAAACCCGAACTACTTACTGGATCGTGCTCCTCCAGGAACCACAGCAGAATGTAAACTCTCGCGGGTGGATGACACAGTGAGACGTTTCTTACCTGGTTCAAGCAGGTTGTCCGATTTTCTGGTGCTTTCGCTCAGTAACCATGTGTTACTAACTTTTAGATGGACATACAACACTCACGCAAAATATCGAAGTGATTGAAATAGCACGCAAAAGTGGCGTCATACTACTTTGTTTTCACACACACTGCACGCACAGGCTTCAGCCTTTAGACGTTGCATTTATGAAGCCATCTAAGTTCCTAATTACGATCAAGCTGCTTCTAATTGGCTGAGGTCACATCCAGGGCGTGTAATAACAGTTTTTTCAAATTAGTGAAATCTTTGCGCATGCCTACATTCAAGCTGCAACAATGTGCACAGCAATCAATGCATTCAGAAAATGTGGGATATGGCCTTTTAACAACGAAAACATTTCTCTCGGACTCTGATTTTATATAGCCGCAGCAACAACAGATGTACCACAGACGATTGAACATTCTCAAACCACTCTTGTGGTCTTCAGAAAACATGACGCAAACACCAACTTCCTTAGGAGAGACTCTTCCTGAATTCAATTTTGCTGCAGCTACACCACCTCGGAAAAAAACTCCTATCACAGAGCCGGAACCTGGGTGTTCATTTGCAGAAAATAAAGATAACCAAATCCAATCACCACTTCGAGTAGTATGTCGCGACCTAACGTCTTGCTTTGTCGAAAACGCTTCCCCGAAGGATATTTTACCAATCCCATCAGTTGAAACAACGAAATAAAAATAAGAAAGAACTATCGCCGAGGCAAAACTGCTATCCTTACTTCTACTGACCCTATAAAAATGAGCTAGAGCAACTAAAACGGGCAAAGAAGTGTTCGAACCCAAATGATCCTCGGCTGAAAAAAAATTCCAAAAAACAAAAAACCCAGAAACCTATTTCCAGCATTGAAAATGAAGATAAGGATACAATTTGCATTTATTGTGCGACGAGAACCACACATACCTGAAGTCATCAGAGGGTTGGGTGGGCTGCCAGCTATGTGGACGTTGGTCTCATACGGCATGCGCTGGTGATTGACGACGACAAACGTCGAAGAGATACACATCTGCCTGTACTGCGAATCTAATTAAGATAGCACGTACCCCCATAGTGCCGCCGTTTTTTGATACCCCATATTGCCCCACTAACCCCGGGGCATTATGGGGTTCTCTTAGTGTTATTGAAATATTTTTTTCTGAGTTATATAATTATTTATTTTCCTATAAATATGTAAGTTGTAGTTTAATGTGTAAAAAAAGTTTTGTGATTAAAAAATAATGCTAAAAAGTACGTCTAACATATTTTTATTGATTTTTTCCCTTAAAGTCCCCGTTATGCCCCCCCTCCTCATATGTTAATATGAAAATCGTCAAATCATTTTTAAAGCAAATATTAAGAGCCCCCCGCAGACTAGAGACTTTCTATCGGGCGATATATTTAGTCGGTTGGGCTGCTAGCGCGCGCAAAACTGAATCAACAAAACAGTCGGGTTGGTGATGAGTGCGCAGACTAGAGAACAGTCGGCCAATGCTGCTCTCGAATGATTTTCCCCAGTTAATAAACGACTTTTGAAAAGAGCGGTCGCAATGAATGTTGGAACAATATTGTCAAGAAAAGTTATTATTGCTGCAATACTACGAAGGAGAAAGCTATCGCCCGATTAAACTGTCGGCAAGTGTGCGCGCGTAGAAGAGCGCCATAACTGATTAAGCTATCGCCGATAGTTTATCGATAGGATAGTTTAAAGGCAATCGCAAGGCCTATTAAACTTAGCAATCGGCCGATACCGGATCGTTGTAGTGTGCGCACTTGCATACATCTTCATAAATTATTTTCACTTATTAAGCGTAATAATATTTCTGATTTATGTTTTTTTATAAAGTTTAAAATAATGTAATTGTAAGAAGCCCCTATCTTCTAGAGCAGATACCTCTCTCATTGTCCAATAAGACTCACTAGACAATGCCATCTTTTTTTATAAATTTAGCACCAATCAAAATAATTATTAAAAAAAATTCTTTTATATATCGTAGTTTGTGCGAAATTCAATGAATATTGTACCTGTCTTGACATTTTTAACATCAGACTACCCAATTTCAAATTAAAATAAATTACTCGAAATCTTATAGACTGTAAAAGGTAATCCTAATTCTATTCCCAGTCCATCTCATTTTCCTTTTACTTATCCCTATCATCCTATCCTTCCCTCATAACTCTTTATTTTTATTTCATATATTTATTTTTCCATCTGCTTATGAATTGTATAAATGTGAAAAACTACAATTGGTAATCATGTTTTTTTGTATTCTACGTTTATGTATCGATACATGTATCGATACTGTTGTATTGTAATGTATCTTTTTTATTTAACTATAAAAAAACCAGTTTGATACAGCTAGTAATTACAATTCAACAATCCTCGCTGCTCTCTCCGAGAGGATAGGTTTAAAGATAAACAAAATTAAAACCAAAGTTATGAGTAATGTCAATACGCCTATAGTCATTAACGGCACAGTTTTTGAAAATGTAAAGGAGTATGTATAATCTAGGCCACCTGATTAAGTTAGGAAGAGACAACCCAAACAGCTGAAATAAAACCGCCGAATTGGGCTGGGATGGGCAGCGTTTGGGAATGTATCCCACATTATGAAGAGTCCAATTCCTAACAACCTTAAAAGGCAGTATTTTAATATTGTGCATACTTCCAGTGCTGACTTATGGGGCTGAGACATTGACACTGACTATCCAATCGGCCAATAAATTCCGTTTAGCGCAAAGGGCAATGGAGCGAAGCAATGCTCGGCAATCAGTTTAAGAGACCATGTCACTAACGAGGAGATAAGAAGACGGACTAGAGTCATAGACGTCATAAAAGCTATCTCCCAGCTGAAGTGGACATGGCTGGACATGTGGCACGCCAGAATGAGGACCGATGGACGAAGCGCCTGCTGAACTGGAGACCTAGAGCTGCAAGGAGACCTGTAGGAAATACCACCAAGAAGATGAACAGATGATATAAAAAGTACTGCAGGAATCCAGATGGCAGCTCGAGGCCCAGGACAGAAAAGCAGTGGACCAATATGGGGGAGGCCTATGTCCAGCAGTGGACGAACAATGGCTGATGAAGAAGAAGAAGTAATTACAATATCATTATTTCTAAACATTTGACTATAAACTACTTAATTTTGATTTTACACTACACTAAGACTTATTTAAAACATGTATTTTACACAATTTTTTAAACTAAATTTAAACTCTTCGCACATTTTAACTTCATCTGGCAATTTTTCGTCTTTAGTCGTTTATAAAATAAAATGTTTTGTGTTCCCGCTAATCTATACTTTGGGAGACGAAAGTTTCTTCGATTCCTAGTCTCATAGTTATGACTGTCTTGGTTGTAGCTTAAATTTTTGTTCAAATATCCGGGGAGCATTTTGTTTTTTACTTTAAAAATAAAAATTAGTACAACATACATTATTCTTGTTGTTTTTCCTATAAATAAAATAAAATAAAAGCCCGACTAAACTATCGCCCGATAGAAAGTCTCTAGTCTGCGGTGGCTCTAAATGTCAGGTCAGCCAAATTCACGCCGACTGTTATTATTCTTGATTTCGCACTATGACCATCTGTTGAGAAATTTGCTAAGCATTTATTTTGGCTATCAAATTTTTTTGTTCAGGTAAAATTGATCCGAATTTAATTTATACATAACTTACTAGAAGACGCCTGAAGATCTCTCTTCAATTTACTTGCTTATTTATTTCTCTGTCTCTGTTTGGTTATCAATAATATCTTGAGTCAGCATTTGGTATAATCCAGTAATATGTCTACAAGTATTTGTACCATATTCAAAATTCTTAACACTTCCCTTACGGAGCTTTCGGTACGCAAAAAAACTTTTGTTGTCTGTAAAGTCGATTTACGGACGATAATTTTACGTGATAACTTCATAAGAAAACATTGATGAAAAATAGCATACTTTTATGAATTGAATTGAATTATTATTACGGAATCATCATTATTTTGAATAATACAAAGCAGGAGTTAATTGAAAATTACAATTTTTTCCATAAATTTAATTTTTTTTTTTTTTTGTTTTTTCATTCATGTTTACTTGTGTGCTGCTGCTGTCTCCCTTCTACTCGGACGCATCGGCCGATGGAGTGGAAGAGAGATAGATGCGTCACAAACATGATCATAGAAACGCTTGTAGGCCAATCGTGCCTCTCTTTCGCTTTGTTCCGCTTTTCATCGCTTGCACTATCGGCTCAGGCGGAACGTGACAAGTGAGAATTAGTCACGTTTTTTGTGTAATAACAGCCGTGTTCAGGCGTTCATCGATTTATTAAGACTTCATCACTTCAAAAGATACTGCGTAAACCCGGTGATATTATAAACACCTCGATAATGGGATTTCAAAATCATCCAAACAGTATTATTCTTAAGTATAGCATTTTTATTGACCATTTTTGAAGTGTAACAATTTTTGTAATGTTAGCTCTGGAATGTATCTGAATTGGTGATTATATCCCCGATTTTTCGAGAAATTATATGGCACCTAACCAGGGCCCAAAATAGCAACCTCTGATTTTTTTGAGAATAGGTGTCTTAGAAAATTTTAGGAGTGCGGTGGTTTGACTTTGTAAGGAACACAGAAGTGACACAGCAACCCTTGGTATCTACTGTCATCCGGCGAAGGCGTTAGGCTGGCTAGGCCATATAACTACGTATTGCTCCCGAGAGCCGCCACCCCACTGAAAACGCTTGCCTATTTATAACAGGCATCAGGTTCTCGGCGTCCTGGGCGTCCACTGTTGAGAAAGCACGGGTGGCGGCCGATCGCTTGGCGTAAAGGCAGTTTGTAAGTTCGGATATGCTCCACATAGGGAGCGGATATGGTACGATGATGATGATGAAATTTATTTCCATCGCTGTCCCCTCCCCTCTTTTCCCTAATCCCCCCCCTCCATTGAGACCCCGGACCGCGGATGCACGTGTGGATGTCTGGGATGGGGGGCCTGGCGAGGCGGGATACCGGTCTCCACACGGGTGGTTGTAATTACTAATAAATGATGATCGGGTAGAAACTAAACATCCCTACCACTGTTAATTTGGGCCGACTCTGGTGGTTTGGGTGATGGAAACAATGACAATTATAATACATAAGCCGAGACAGTGGTAGGGGTACAATGATAGCATTTGTTCGCGTACATAATCGAAAGTTCATCCGTATTTTTATCACACTAACAATCTTAAAATCGCGGTTTAGCTTGTTTAAAAAAATCGTAGAGATGGCTGGACTGAAAAAAAGACTCAATAGTCTTTAAAGCAGTCTAGGGAAAGGTGGGGCTTTCATTGTATTTCCGTCACTCAGCATAATAAACTATGTGTTGAAATACTTAAACGTGGAGGAGTGGTGACTGGTTTTTTTTTGAATAAAATGAATAAAAATAAAATATCATTATAAAAGATTTATTGCAATCGTTTTCATTACTTTTTCGTTCATCACTGTCACAAATGATCATTCTGGGATGTCATCTATAGAATAGCCAGCCATGTCTATCTCATTGATGTAGAGGGTATCGTCAATCCATTTCCTGAAGGATGGGACATTGGCATATACACCAGGGGTCTTATTTTCCCCACATCCAATACCCCAGGCCACGATTCCGGACTGCATGAATCTACCTGGCTTGCCCTGAAATCAGATGAAAAAAAAACATTTAAACATAGACATTAGCCAAGCTATTTCAAAGAGAGCTGTCAAATGTTTATGTTCCATTTATATTTTGCAGTGAAAAAAAGACAACTGTATCTGTCTGCCACTATCTAATACATTTTGATAATTCTGTTCCTTCTGACAAGTTGAGATTAACAATCTTTCTAGGACTAGGACGTCTTCCTCGGGTACTCTACCACCATGAACCTCTGGCAGAGAGCGGTCAACGCCGGATATGGAATGGCGGCAGGAAATACAGTACAAGTAGGTGTCTTGGTGTAATTTACAATGAAAGCCGCACCCTTTCCCTAGACTGCTTTAAAGACTATTGAGTCTTTTTGTAGCCCAGCCAACTCAACCGATTTTTTCAACAAGCTAAATTAAGATTGTTAGTGTGATAAAAATACGGATGAATTTACGATTATGTACGCGAACAAAAAATGCTTTCATTGTACCCCTACCACCGTCTCGGCTTGTCATTGTTTCCAACACCCAAACCAACCAGTAGTCGGCCCAAATTAACAGTAGTAAGGGTATGTAAGTTTCTACCCCGATCATTTTTTATTAGTAATTACAACCATCCGTGTGGAGACCGGAATCCCGTCCCCCCTCCCAGACATCCGCGCATCCGCTGTCAGGGTCTCAATGGAGGGGGGATTAGGGAAAAGAGTCACACTATCATCCTATCATCCTATCTGGCAGACACTATTTCATACGTCCCCTGCCGTACCGTATCACAATACCTAATAAGCAGGGTTGGTTGATTGAACTATACTCACGGGAACTGGGCACACAAGAGCAGATCCCCCGTCCCCCTTGCAGGTGTCTTTACCCTGTTCTCCGCCGGCACAGATGAAGGTGCGGTGCAGCTCGAAACTGGCTACCAAGTCTGATTTTTACGAAAGAGCGGGATTGGCACTGGTGAGTTCGTGACTATTGGAAGCCCCACCTGAAAACGCCAATGTAAAAATTTGATAATTGTTTAAAAGTATTTATTGTTTTTTACGCCCATAGTGCTTTTACACATAGACATTTTTAAATGATTAACACTAGTAAGCTAGCAATTCATTACCGCCAGAGATGGCAACCAGACACTGTTCCCTAAAATGCACTAGATTTGTGTTGAAAACATCAATATTGATAGTATACTTGTTAGCCAGTGCGTGCATACTCTCGTATCGGTGAGTTAGCAACTGTAATTGGTCGATGATTGGCTACAGTAAAATAGTGCATTACTGCGGGTAACTCGACCAGGCACTCGTATACTGATTTAAATAAATTTGTTAGTTGACAACAATCAAACATAGATTGTAATACTTTGAACAGAAAGAGCAAATCATAAATATTCTTCTATATTTCTCATGTTTGTATATTCAAAAAGTTATTTACAAAGTTATAATTTTTGTTTACAATGGGAATATTGAATTTAAAATTGGCAAGAATTGACAACGCCGCGGCGGCCCGAGGAGTTGGAACCCGTGGGCTATTTTAATTAAATACTCACTAAGCAATAATTATTGTTAAGTTAGTTATTCCGATATAAGCGTATGGGTATCAGTGTATGTAATTTTAAATACGTGTGGATATTTCATATAGGTTTATTTTCAACCGTGTTTAATAAGATTGGACTGTCATTCGGTCTTCCTTTTATAGCATTTTGGTAGTTGATTCCATAGTGGAGCCGCATGCACTGTTAAGGACTTGGAGTAGAAGGTAGAACTATGAGATGGATCAGAAGTTTTTGACTTATGCATCTTGGTGTGTAACCGTTCTTTCAGTATCATTCGCTTCACGTGACCGAAACGTCGCCGTCGTAAAAGACCTGTGTTCAGTGCTAACTCAAGAATTATATAACCCTGACCTTCTTCAGAATAACTTGGTTATTTGCCCTCAACTTTTCCGAAGGAGCTACTTCCCCCACCCCGAGGCCACGCAGAGGGGTCCCGCCACCACAGCCGGGCTCTCTGGAGGAAGGCAAACCATTCCAATATTCTCTGCTAGGTCTACCGGTTTGTCCAAGAACAGGAGGGCCACGTCGCTGAACAAGGCCACCTGAAAAAAACATTTAGATTTAGAAGGAAGTTTTGCAGTTAATGTTAATCTTTTCTGTGGCCATTTGATATAGGGTATTTAATTTATTGAGGAATAGTGGTTTCTGATCCCGATATGCATGAATATCCTCTAAAAAACGTTTATAAATGAGGAAATCCACTGCCACCGGAAATTGAATTTTTAAAAATGCTTTCGTGTAGACGCGAAAATTTAAAAAATTTTGAGTCGGATTAAATATCTCAATAAATTTATCCCAAAAAAAATTTAAAAATGTTGAAAATAGCATAAATTTCAAAATCTTAAACAATGACGTCACACTCCTTGTATCTAAGTTGTAGTGTTTTCCGTTTCCGTTTTTAAAGATGGCCGCCATTCACTCTCCCTAAGAACAGCTGTTGACAGTTTAAGGTGACAGTTGCTGGAGAAATCGTTTGCATAGATTTTGAACAGTTTTGTTATTGGCTTGGAGAAATATGTTAGCCGTGCCATGCCGTTAGCCGCCCGTTTTATGACGTCACTCCTGCAAAAATGACGCACTAAAGGTACATAGTTAGTATTTGTCTATGTATCGGTATTTGAAATGTGCTACTTAAAAAAAATCGTATCTTCATCAATAACTTATAAAAAAAATATTAAATTTTTTTTTTTGCTTAGTTTAAATAGTAGTTTTATAGAAAAATAATTACTTTATAAAACTCTGTGATTCCTCATTACATGGGATATGTGTGTTAAAGGAGAATGTGTGTGAGGGGGACAGAGATCATACGTAGCTATGTGTGTGTGTATGGTAGTATTGTCCTGCTGTGTGCCCGTTCATTCTTCGTGTTAGAGCTTCTGAGGTGCTAAAGTCCAGTCAAACAGTATAATTATAATAAAACCCGTCATATTGTAACAACGTCGTTCGTCTTCCATTATTCCCCATTCCAAAACCAATGATATGAATGACTTGATGAGCAGATTTCAAAGGTGTATTTGTCAAAATTTTATGCGTTCCATTTGTGTTTTGGTCATCAGTTTTTTCCTCCAATTGTTTTTTTCTTTGCGTCACTCAGTTTACAAAATGGAATACTTGAAATATCGCGTTATTTACGAGTACGAGTTCCACCGTGGCACCAGTGCTGCTGAAACGACTCGAAGGATTAAAGTGAAAGTGTATGGCGAAGGTGCCGCAAAAGAAAACACAGTTGCGTTTTATGGTTCCAACGCACCCCCGTTTTCTGGAAATCTTCGACCTGCAGAACACGCCCGTGGACGGCCGGAGACCAAAGGTGATAATGAAGAATTGAAGGCTATTGAGGAAGCGGATCATCGCAAACCAACGTCCGAGCTAGCGCAGGCTGCGGTCGTTAGCGATGGAAACTGTTTTAATCCACTTGAAGCAAATGGGAAGGTGAAAAAAATTAAGAAAATGGGTAATGTCCTGAGAGATAACATAAAATAATAAAAAACAATCGCGTTTCCAAAAATACACATATATAAGAGTGACAAGGGTAAGAATAGGTACCCTCACGAATTGAGTGAAGCAAATCTAGTCTAAACTAACCCACACTGCATTTTTCTGAACCAAGACGGCTACCAAATTAGACTGAGCATCAATTGGAAAGTCTAAGACATCCACCGTACTCTTCGGACCTTTGCCTCCAACAGATTACTATTTTTTTCGAAATTTGGATAACTTCTTGCAAGGGAAAAATTTCAACTCCGATGGACCAGTCCAAACCGACTTCAAAGTTTTTATTGATTCCACGTCCACGAATGGTTTTTTTTAGTAAAGGGGATCGATGAACTACCAATGATGATGGCAAAAGGGCATAGGATAGCAATGGTAAATACTTTGATTAAAAAATATATGTATTATTTAAAAAAAAAATTAACTTTATGTTCCTCCCATACAAAACGCCAATTTCATATGTTAGGATCTATTTTAAATAATTTAAAGTTCCTATTTACAATTTCCAACGATATAAAACACAATACTCAAAAATTATTTTTTCATCGAATAACTCGTACTATAGTTTATAAAAAAGCTAAACAATACGAAATGATTTTTACACACAGACCGTTTTGGCTATGGCGTCACGATGGTACCACCGTGAAAGGGCGTGAAATTCATTCCGTAGGTAAGCGCGCTATACGCTGTGACATCACACCGCATTTTGCGCTTGATTTAAATGATGAATGGGATTTTGCGAGCGATTTGAAAAAGCGCTATGTTAAAGGTGACCGCGGCTGTAGAAAATTATCACGATGACATCGTAAAATTTAAAAAAAAATAAAAGATACTGTACTTTTCTGATCAATTTTCAATGAACACAAAATAGAAAATTCTGAAAGAACCCAATTAGCAAAAAATTTTGGAAGATACTAATAAAAAGAGTTTTCGAGAAAATTGAGCATGATGTTGATTTTTTTTCGATAGATTTTTGCCAATATTATTAACAAATATCATGTATTTAGTCAAATCAATACCATCAATAGATAAAATCCAATCTATACCAGCATTTTAGTAAGAATTCGTGCAATTTTCCTTAATCTGCGGTACTAATGACAGCTTTTATGGGACAAAATAACGCCGCAGCGATATGATTAGAATCCAACCTGCATAGTACTGGTTGTGCGTGACGATATTGGCCACGTCCCTATCCTGGTGAGGGTAGAACTCATCCTTGGTCTGCGTGTCCCATTCGCCAGCCCGAACCATCAACTTGGGCTGTGGGTCGCCCTCCTTGAGAGCCACGCAGTGGGCAGCCGTCATCACCACGCGAGGGTGGATCAGCGCTCCGCCACACTGGTAAAGCTTCTGCATTTTCTGGGTGGTTTTAGAAAGCACCGATCTGAAAATAAACAAAAATCATACACTATCGACGCGGTAATAAGCGACGTGATAACGATTTCTTACCATGGATGCTTAACGTTTTCGCGATCACAATGGAACACGCGTTTAAAAGTTATCGATCGGGATTATTAAACGAGCGCATCAAGTCGCGAGCCATTTCCCGAGATATATCTTCTTCGCACATATCTTCTTTCAATCTTTCTCGAGTGCCGTATTGCATTTAGCCGGCGTTCGGCATGCCAAATATTAAGAAAAGCAGTCGACATAATAAACAATCCGACACGCGCGTTGATTTTCTTGATTTGACGTTTGACGTTTAGCCGCGATATTTATTATCATCTATGGTGCTCGGCAACGCGAACGTGGTATGAACGTATGTTCATTGTGATCGGTCAAATGGTTAGCGTTAGCACGTGGTTAGCACGTTTTTAACTACGTCGATGGTTATCTGTGATTGAGCTTCAGGTCATTCCCAACTCTTGCTAACAAAAAAATACAGGTCATTCACAGCAGGCTCTTGCTAACAAAATATACAGGTCATTCACAACTCTTACTAACATGATATGTATTTTTTTTAAATAAAATAAAGAAATAAATTTACAGGTGCGATTATAAATACATAGGTACATAATATAATATATAATATTTATCTAAGTCTTACAAAATTTCATTTATTTCACAAAACTAACAAAGTTCGTTTTTATTATTGATAAAAAGATGCTTAATTGTGATCTTTGACATGGCTTTCAGAAATAAAAAATTAGGTTATTATATTATGTATTATTAGTTTTTAATTTCATGATAAAATGTGCGTATTTCTTTTACAAGGCATCAGGTTCTCGGCGTCTCTGTTGACAATTCGTCGGCAGTTTGCGTCGGAGCTGCGGGACGTGGGCTTGCAAGGTAACTAACTAACTAACTAACGCCATAGAACGCCGATAGAACGCCACACCACTCTGTCCCTGCATACTTCTCTTGGTTCCTCCACATTCATACATCTTCTCATGCACGCACGTCGATTATTCCGACTTCTTACATGCCCACTTTCAAGCACTTGTTTAACTTGATCAATGCCATGTCTTTCTCGGCTTTCCTCGACTTCTACATCCAGGCACAGTCGCATCATATATTTTTTTTAGCCGTTCTTTCATCATCCATTCGCTCCTGCATGACCGAACCAACGTAAAAGACGTTTCTTAATTTGGTCGATAATGCTTATCTCAGCCTTGCACTCTGCTCTAATTTCAACATTAGTGCACGTATCATACATAGTTTTACCACACATTCGCCTGAGAGATAGCATTTCAACTGCATTTAATCTACTTTCATCCTTATTTTTCCAACTCCATACATAAGGGTTGGTACCAGAACTCCATTATGCACTGCTAATTTAGCCTCTTTTGATAAGCACTTATTAGATACTACCGACTTTAAGGCTACATTAATTATGTACCCGGCACTAACCCTTCTTTCAATGTCCCTGTCCATATTTCCATCACTAGTGAACATGCTTTCCAGATATACAAATTCTTCCACCTGTTTCAAGCTTAGTAAGTTAAGTTGAGTAAAATTAAAATAGACCCCAACCAAGTGCGGAACACTAAATTGTTACTGTGGCGGAAGCAATGACGTCACGCGCACGAAGCCAAACGAACGGATCCAGAGCCGAGCGCCCCCGAAAACACTCGGGTAACTTCGAGAAATGTTTCGACTATCTGCGTGACAGGACGTCGTTTGTGCCGAGCATTCCTTGCCGCCAAATTGTGGCAAATTAGATTAGAAATGACAGAAAGGGCCGATACTTACTTGATGATGGCCACCGCCCACGGGAACTCCCCCCGAACTGGCCTCGTTGTCCTTGTCGCCCTTGATCTTGAAGGCGACGCCCTCGGGGTTCCGGAGCCCGCAGCCCGCCGGCCGGGGGAGCGCCGGGGGGCGCGGAGTGATGGGGACGTCCACCTTCCTACCCGACACGCAGCACATGTCCATGTAGTTGTCACAAGGCCCACTCCCGCGCCTGGATCAGACAATAGAAAAATTATTAAACTGCGTGATGTATCTACTGAATAGGGTTGTTCCCGATAGCATGAATATCCTTGAAAACGTTATAAATATTTAAAGTATATTTTTACAATTCCAACGATATAAAAACACAATACTCAAAAATTTTTTTTTCATTTATAAATTTATGTTTTGTAAAAACACGAAATTACGAGTGACTTTTAACGCCCGTTATTAGCTAATGAAGTCATACCCGTCCATTATAAAAGGTGGGAAATTCATTACGAAGTGAGCGCTCATATTGATGTGACGTCACACCGCATGCGCGCCAAATGGAGGATTTTGCGAGCGATTTGAAAAAGCCGCCATTTCAAACCGCGCTAGAAAATTCATATGACATCGTAAAAATTTTAAAAAAAATTCCCTTGATATTGTTATTTTTCAATCAATTTTTTGAAATAAAAAATAGAAAATCGGAAAGAACCCAATTGGGTTCTTCCCGTTTTTTTTTATTTCAATTTCACCTAATGAATTTCACGCCTTTCATGGTGGACGGGTATGACGTCATTAACCAATAACGGGCGTCAAAAATCATTCGTATTTTCGTCTTTTTAAAACATAAAATTTATAAATGAAAACAACGTTTTTGATCATTGTGTTTTAAATCGTTGGAATTGTAAAAATATACTTTAAATATTTATAACGTTTTTAAGAATATTCGTGTTATCGGGAAGAACACTATTACTGCAAATACAAATACTTTCAACGTTTTGAGCGTGTTCATAAATGCTTTCATAGTATGACATATTAAGTAAAATTGCACAAATCCTTATTAAAATGTGTTTTTTTATTTTGTTTTCTTCAAGGATAGTATTCATTTGACTAAATAAATGATGTATGATTAATATATGGGGAACATTGAAAGAGTCCAACATAAATGTTTGCGCTTTATTAATTTTAAATTTAATATTCCCATTGTAAACATAAAGTATAACTTTTTTGAATATACAAACATTGTAAAATAGAAAATATTAAATGATTTGCTCTTTCTGTTCAAAGTATTAAAAATCTATGTTTGATTGTTGTCAACTGACAAATTTAATTAGTATACGGAGTGCCTGGTCGAATTACCGTAAGTAATGCAAAATTATTTACTGTAGCCAATCATCGACCAATTACAGTGCTAACTCACCGATACGAAGAATGCACAGTTAATACTAACAATATTGATGTTTTCAACACAAATCTAGTGCATTTTAGGGAACAGTGTCTGGATGCCATCTCTGGCGGGGTAATGAATAGCTACCTAAAATTGTTTTCACTTAAAAATGTATATATGTAAAAGCCCTATGGGCGTTAAAACAATAAAATAAATAAATAAACAATAATTACAATTTGACATCTCAACAGAGACGAGAAACTTGGAAGGGAATATGGATATCTAGGCGTTAACAGGGCTTATGACCTGTCATTGTATATGGCAGATATGGATATCAAATACAAGGTGAAATTGGGGAATGTTGTAATACATCAAGTGGCCACTTAACCCAGCAATGACAGGTCATAAGCCCTGTAAACGCCTAGATATCCATATTCCCTTCCAAGTTTCTCGTCTCTGTTGAGATGTCGAATTGTAATTATTAGCCCGTAATGGGTGAAATCCAGTTTTTGTCTACAAGTATTTGGACACACTCAAAATGTTTGTGGCGAGATGGTATTTGGATGGTAAAATACCATCTCGTCAACTTTATTGAATGAGTTTAAGTATTGCATTAAATAAAAATTACTTACGTATGCAGGTTGTTTTATTTAACAAAGGTAACTTAAACTATGTACACGTTATATTTAAAGTAATGATTGAGAAATTTGATCACGAGATGTTCTGGAGTGTGTCGGAAGCGGCCGGCGGCAGCGGGAGCCCAAGGGAAAGTGAAGTCTCTAGCTAGGCGCCTACCGGCGCCAACGTTAAGTTCCTAGTTTCCGGCTATCGAGATATGGGGTTGATATATGTTGTTTAAATAAACAATAATTTGTAAAAATTACTCGAAAAAAAAAACTCAACTACTTACTCAATTTTAATTACTTTGTCAAATCAAAAAAAAATATTCAACAAAACCGACTCCAAAATAGATGTAGATTCACTGGTTTCCCGCTTGTACATCGAGTTTTGTTACACCCTGTATATTAAACCCTAAATACCTTATATCAAGAAGTCCAACTCCATCGACCAGTACAGAGCTGTTGGCATTACAGAGATAGTACTGTATACACACTCCATCCTCTCCCTCGTCCGTCTTTACAGGTCTCCACTGCGCCTGCAACAGGAACAGGCACACTGTGTTATCAACCCTCCCCTCTTTTCCCTAATCCCCCTCATTGCGACCCTGGCCGCGGGTGGACGGGTGGATGTCTGGGATGGGGGGCTTGGCAAGGCTTACTAATAAATATTTTATTTATTTATTTATTTGGCATTTTTACAGCTATAACAATGCAAATAACAATAACAAGTAATAAATCTGCAGCCAATTACAAAAAATCCACTGATACATGTTATTCTTTTTATGATAATTAGTGATGAATGAAAGTAATGTTTGTGGCTATCGTGAGTGTGAGTGTGGGTGAGGGTGTGTGTATCTGTGAGTCATACATAAAAAATATGGAAAGAAGGAAAGGGATGGCAGGAGAGGCTTTGAGAAAGAAAAAAACAGAACAAAAATATTTTTATTAAATGGTAAATCTAGTGATCCACACCATCAATGTACCAGCACACCTTTTTACTACCCACAACACAGCGTATTGTTGACAGTGCATAGCGTTGGCGATCGATGGTATATATATTTATATTACCTATTCCATGTGAGTAATAACATACATCATTCAACAAACAGGGATTGTAAACAGTAGGCTCGTTGAATAAACACTTACGATTAATTATTTACCTAATTTCTTGTGGGTAATTAATTCCTAATTTCTCTAATAATGATCGGCGTAGAAACTAACATACCCTACCACTATTTTGGGCCGACTCTGGCTGGTTTGGGTGATGGAAACAATGACAATTATAATACATAATGCCGAGACAGTGGTAGGGGTACAAAATTCGCAATACTAACTCTAGAAGAGTGTTCTACGATTTTTTTTCGAAAACTAAATTTTAATAAAACGAAAAGCCACAAAATTACCAGTGCAATCCGTTCGTTAGTAGGATAATTAATAAACGAGATGCGGTAATTTAATATTTGGGTCTTGTTAGAAATGCAATGTCGCACCGGTCACCGGTCGCGTATCAATTTTCGCACAAGCCAATCTTAAAACTATCGTATCTCGCTTATTAATTATCCGATTTACAAACGGATTGCACCAATGGTTTTGTGGTTGTTTGTTTTATTTTTCCGCATTCACAGAAAAATTTGTATCACACACTTATTTTATTTATTTAATAAATGATTTTTATATTAATTTAACTAACCTGCAGTGCCACCTTGCCCGTAACACAGACTTACAAGAGACAGAACTAGTATAGCTCGAAGCATCTTTGCAACTGAATCTCATCTTTAAAGCACTTTATAAACATGATCGCCTGTAGAATTTCAAACCCTAGTAAGCGATAATTACTTAAAAGATATTATTGATATCTCAACAGAGACAGAGAAACTCTGGAAACGAATGTGGGTTATCTAGGCGTTAACAGGGCTTATGAACTGTCATTGGCTGGGTTAAGTGGCCACTTGATGTATTACAACATTCCCCATTCCGCCCATCATCTGACAACCATGTATAACAAATTTTTGAAACTTGTATATATGTTCAGTTTGTACAGAAGAATCCACATGCGAGTTGTGTTTTCGACAGATTTTCAATATTTTTAATATTTTTTCCCTATAGTGACATCTGTTGAGAAGACAGATAAGCATTTTTCTGGCAATCTAACTATATACTTCTCTCGCTTCTTCCTCCACATTCATACATCTTCTCATGCACGCACGTCGATTATTCCGACTTCTTACATGCCCACTTTCAAGCACTTGTTTTACTTGATCACGCCATGTCTTTCTCGGCCTTCCTCAAACTTCTACGTCCAGGCACAGTCGCATCATATATTGTTTTAGCCGTTCTTTCATCATCCATTCGCTCTACATGACCGAACCAACGTAAAAGACCTTTCTTAATTTTGTCACTTTATTATCAGATGTATTATTAGTATATGGCCTATCTAGCCGAAACGCCTTCGCCGAATGACAGTACTAGCAGATACCAAGGGTTGCTGTGTCACACATTAATAATCAATACGAAAATTAAATCTTGATAAAATGAGGTGCTTTTTGGCCTTGCAGTAAATTTCCAACTGAGACACTTACTTTATTTTGGATTCCGACACCCGATATTGTAATCTGTTGACTTATTGACCTCTGAATTTGTTTATCAACCATTTTGTGTGTTGTCTCTCGATCGCTCTAACCAGTTTCAAAACTAGCTACGGTTAAAAGAAGCACTACTGTAGAGACGGTATGTCGTGGTCCCTGTTGCAGATTGGACATCTCCGTGGCGGTGCTAAATCATCCTTTACATTGGGTTCAATTTACACTTCACACGGGACCACAAACTGTACAGTTTCTTGTTCAGAAAACTGGGCAGTCTGTCAAAAGACTCGCTAAATATGTACATTGGTTAGGCAAATTAATGTCTGAGTGAATGAGCTATCTTCTGAGCAGCATCCGATGGCCGCTGGTTTAATAATAAAATTACAAATCATCATCTTGTGCTTATCAAAAGAGGCTAAATTGTCAGTGCATAATGGAGTTCTGGTACCAACCCTTATGTATGGAAGCGAAGCATGGAGTTGGAAAAATAAGGACGAAAGTATATTGAATGCAGTTGAAATGCGAACTCTCAGCCGAATGTGTGGTAAAACTATGTATAATAGGTGCACTAATGTTGAAATTAGAGCAGAATGCAAGGCTGAGATAAGCATTATCGACAAAATTAAGAAAGGTCTTTTACGTTGGTTCGGTCATGTAGAGCGAACAGATGATGAAAGAACGGCTAACAAAATATATGATGTGACTGTGCCTGGATGTAGAAGTCGAGGAAGGCCGAGAAAGACATGGCGTGATCAAGTAAAACAATTGCTTGAAAGTGGGCATGTAAGAAGTCGGAATAATCGACGTGCGTGCATGAGAAGATGTATGAATGTGGAGGAAGCGAGAGAAGTATGCCAGGACAGAGTGGTGTGGCGTTCTATCCTCTCTTAGTTAGTTAGTTAGTTATCAGCAAAGAATCGGCGAAAATTGGACTCAAGATGAATGTAGCCAAGACGAAATTGATGACAAACGTCAACACGGATGGAAAAATTCTACCTGTGGAAAAAGTCGACAACTATGTTTATCTTGGTCACAAAATCACCATCGGCAGAGACAGTCAGACCAGCGAGGTGGATAGGAGGATAAATCTCTATTTTGGAAAGCTAAATTCCACATTCCGAAGCTCCATTCCCAACTCACTCAAGACTCGAGTGTTCAACCAATGCATTCTGCCCGTCCTTACTTATGGCGCGGAAACAATGACTCTGACCAAGCAATCCTCCCATAAGTTGCAAGTTGCACAGAGGAGCATGGAGAGAATTATGCTTGGAATAACATTAAGAAACGAAAAAAGGAACGATTGGATCCGACGAATTGCTTGGTTAAAGTGGAAATGGGCCGGTCATATAGCCTGCTGGAAGACAGTGGAGGGAGGAGTGGAGACGGCAGGGGGAGGCCAATGTCCAGTAGTGGACCTCAACGGGCTGAGATGATGATGATTACAAATTATGCGTGTGATCTTTGGTTGAAAGAACGGGCTGGGCAAGTTCACGCAATAGGGTTCTTCCCGACTTTTTATTTTTGATTTCAAATATTGATTGAAAAATTACAATATCAAGGAAATTTTTTTAAATTTTTACGATGTCATCTGAATTTTTTAGCGCGGTTTGAAATAGCTCTTTTTCAAATCGCTCGCAAAATCCTCCATTTGGCGCGCATGCGGTGTGACGTCACAGCAAAATAGGCGCTCACTACGGAATGAATTTCACGCCTTTTACGGTAGACGAGTATGACGACATTAACCAATAACGGGCGTTAAAAATCATTCGTATTTTCGTGTTTTTAAAACATAAATTTACAAATGAAAACAACATTTTTGATCATTTTGTTTTATATCGTTGGAATTGTAAAAATATACTTTAAATATTTATAACGTTTTCAAGGATATTCATGCTATCGGGAAGAACTCTATTGTTCAATAGATTTCACCGGGATTTTAAAGTAAATAGAGCTGATGAGACGCGTTCATTTCAATACCGATCTTATACTCGCGATGGGTTATTTTAAACATAATTACAACTTTTGTCTGCGCATATGTGTTGCGCCGCTAATGGATCCAGGAACCAATCAGTTGCTCGATCACAGATCACTAGCGACTCGGTAATAAGCGACGTGATAACGATTTCTTACCCATGGATGTTTAACGTTTTTCGTGATCACAATGGAACGCGTTAAAAGTTATCGATCGGGATTATTAAACGAGCGCTTTTAGTCGCGAGATATATCTTATTCGCACAAATCTTCATTCAATCTTTTATTATAATTTAGCCGGTTTTCGGCAAGCCAAATATTGAGAAAAGCAGTCGACATAATAAAAAATCCGACAAGCGCGTTGATTTAACGTTTGACGTAAGGCCGCGTTATAACGTGCATCGGCCCCGCTCGGCTCGGATCGGCTATGTTCGGCTATCGATACTACGGTATCGAACGAACGTCACTGTGATCGATCAAATCGTTAGGGCTAGCACGTGGTTAGCACGGTTTTAACTACGTCGATAGTTATCTGTGATTGAGCAACAGGTTTCAGCCTCAAGCGAGTGTCGATAGCCAATCAATCAAACCAAAGACACACACAAAAAAGAGAAAATTATATTTTAAATCTTCCGTAAAGAAAATGCCACAAACAAATATTTTTTAAGCACGATTGTAAGATATTATCGTAAGTTTGCACACAGGAAATTGTTAATTTTATAGCTAACAATGTTATGTTATTTGTTTATTACGTTTTAAAAAGCATTCAATATCTAATTTTACGTGATAACGTCATAAGAAAACATTGAAGAAAAATAGCATACTTTTATGAATTGAATTGAATTATTATTACTGAATTATCATTGTTTTGTATAATACAAAGCAGGAGTTAATTGAAATTTTTTTTTTTCCATAAATTAATTTTTTTTTTGTTTTTTCTTCTTGTGTGCTGGCATCGGCCGATGGAGTGGAAGAGAGATAGATGCGTCACAAACCGAACGCTTAGGCCAATCGTGCCTCTCTATCGCTTGTTCCGCGCTCTCGCTTGCACTCGGCTCGGGCGGAACGTGACAATGAGTCATGCTTTTTCGTGTGTGCAGCCGGCGTTCATCGATTTATTAGACGTTATCACGTCAAAAACATTAACTATCAGGTCAGCCAAACGTCCTGCCGACCATTCTACATATATTCCATCCAGTTTGCCTTCTTCACGAGCCATAATATGGCCTTCTGAATAAGTACCTACCGGAACCAAGTTAGAGCGCCTCTACTCTAATAATCAACATAATAAAACCTTCGTAAATTTCTGGTTTATATTAATTTTATTTAGGTAGGTACTTATCGGACCTAAAAATAACAATGACACAACTTATTAATTTTATCGATTAACTGCGTTCAAACTGTCCTAATAAAACGAGTTCTTTTCTCCTATCCATTGTCAGCTCAGAATAAGACATAATGTCAGTTTTATTTCTCAATTTTATTATAACTACCTACTCTCCCTATCTATTTATTTACGGAAAAATCCATTTTAAAATACAGAGTTAAGCATAAAAGGGATAACAAGCAGTAAAATATGCGACAGAACATTAAATTGGTGAAGCTAAGACAGTTAGAATAAAATGTGGACACACTCAAGACAGGATCGGGTCTACTTCAGTGAATGTTTAAATCTTGATAGACTTACACCGAACAAGTCCAGATCCCGTCTTGAGTTTACAATACGACACAATCGAGACAATGGGGCATGAAAACCATAGTTAGTTTTGTGGTGACTAAGGAACAGCACGTCATTATTTCTCAACCTACGGACTGGAATACAGAAAGTCACTTGAGTCATTAAAGATGGTGCATCTATCATGCCATTTAGCAATTTCAATAAGAAAATGCAGTTAATGTTAGATCTACGCTTTTGAAGACTAGAGAAGTCTGCACCCAATGTTGCATAAGGAACTGCATTGGCTCACCAAGTGCAGTAAATCTTAAAGATTTGTAAGGCAAGATGATTGTCTTAAACAAATATTTTTGAACGATTAAAATTTCGCGTTTATTTTGAAATCCAAGAATTATCTGTATGAGAATTTTTTTTTTTAGCCCCGGTACAAATATTTTTTAATGATTTCGAATTTTGCGTTTATTTTGAAATCCAAGATGGTGGATGCAATATTTTTATAATATGAACATGGGTAACGTTTTCCGGGGATATAATAAGTGTAAATTTTTTTGAATTAACAGATCTATAAATAATTAAATTTTCATATCTCTAGGTACAGAGATGAAGTTACTATTTTCACAAGAAAATTTGCTTATTTTATTGTTTTAAGACTAAAAACAAATCTGGGTTTGTAGCTATAAATAATATACTCTCCATGTCAGTCCCAAGTCAAGTCCGCACCGTGCATGTCGTGCAGGTCGCGGGTTCGATTCTCGTAAGGGGTCAACATGAAATATTTATGTCATGTGTGATACCTTGGACTGGTTCTGAAGCGCAAGACTGATAATCTTACCTTCATGTATTAAAAAAAATCATCAGGATACACTGCACTAACTTGGTAATGCCTACCTAGGGGATACTTCACAAAGCGTGGTAATTTTTATGAGGACTAGTCTATGGTAAATCCATAGTTTATTAGGTTATGAAATTAATACAGTAGGTTAAGGTAGGTTGGGTTTAATAAAATAATTTAAATCAAATAGCTATTTAAAAGCAATATCCTTTATAATAGGTTAAGAAATTTATACAGTAGGTAAGATAAGTTCGGTTCAATTAAATAATTTAAAATTGAAATTTATACAGTAGGTTAAGATTTTTAAATCCAACCAATCACAGCTTTGCCATTCCTATGCTGTATAATCCAGAGAGTAAAAACTTTTGTGGAATTTTGACAGCTCTACCACGCTTTGTGAAGTATCCCCCCTACCTACTACATAGGTACCTACCTGTTTTCAAACTACACAATATGAAAACGGTTTCAAAGGATTTGTTAATTCCGATATCTATTGAGGATTTCTTTAACCAATTTGGATCAATTCTATCTATCTATTTACGATCTAGCTAGATGTTTGCCCGTCCGGCCGCTAGATGTCAGTGAAGTCGTCATTTTTGTGACGGGGAAGTACCAAATACCAAATTTGGCATTATTTATCGTGGATAGTATATCAAGTATATCAGTTTATCGTTTATCAGTTGTCAGTTGAGATTGTCATTATAATTATACAGTTGTTCGTATAGTTCACAACAAATTAACCAGGTAAATATTTAATTCCATGTTTCTATATTACGAGAAATTCCGAGGCTAGAAGAAGTCGCGTTTTGCCCTAATATAATACGTGTTAACATCATGACACCAAGTTGGCGGCAGACAGATAGCGGTTTATATTATTTTTATGTAAAAGTAAGGCTAATTACCTAGAATTTAATGTGCTCCTTAATAATTGTAACGGCAGAGTTCAGAAAGAACTTGGAGTAGCGGGCGCCGCATTCAACAGTGTGAAAGCTGTCTGGAGATCGGATATTTACTCGGTTAAAACAAAATTCCGCCTTTATAACTCCTGCATCACACCTGTTCTCCTCTATGGCTGCGAATCGTGGCACCTAACCAGAGCCCAAGACAGCAGACTTCTGAGCTTTGAGAATAGGTGTCTTAGAAGAATTTTAGGTGTGCGGTGGTTTGAATTTGTAAGGAACACAGAGGTGAGGCAACGGACACAGCAACCCTTGGTATCTACTGTCATCCGGCGAAGGCGGTTTGGCTGGCTAGGCCATACACTACGTATGCCTCCCGAGAGCCGCCACCATGCTTGCCTATTTTACAAGGCATCAGGTTCTCGGCGTCCTGGTCGTCCACTGTTGACAATCCATCGGCAGTTGGGAGAATGTACGGAAGCTGGCGGCCGATCGCTCGGTCTGGAGGCAGTTTGTGGATTCCATATGCTCCACATAGGGAGCGGATATGGTATAATGAATAATAATACTTGTTTAGTTTTGCTGCCATCCATAATTTTGTTATTCTGAAATCGTCGTCCATCTTTCGAAAGGCGTAAGTATCTCAAATTCGCTGATTTTACATAACACACCTTTGAGGAATTTTCGTGGAAAATTTTCTACTAATACTACATTCCCTTATCCGTGGTGCATAGGAAGCATGTATCTTTTTATTTAATTTTACATTGCAGTTTTTAAGACGTCATATTGTTATTTTTAATGCATTCCTCACAATATTAATTTACACACACACTTGATCAATGTCACTCACTAATACTATCACCAAAATGAGGTATGAGGTATCAAATTTTTATTTATTGTTGCAATTCTTGAGTCTTGAGCACACTTTAATACGATACTTTAATTCGATATTAAGTTCATTTTTATGTGGTGACCATGGTTTCAGGATCATTAAAACAATAGTCAATTCATCGAAGTTTTTCTGTATGCTTCTTATGTTTTGATTTAAAATCTTGAATGATTTTTCTTTATTTAGAAATTTATTTCAGGATTCTATGTACATTATTGGTTGTGTAAAATTTGCTTATCTATGCATATATGGTTATCAGATGATGGGCGGAATGGGGAATGATATTATACGTCAAGTACATTATTTTACATGAAGGTACGCTACTGCGGTACCAGTCCAAGGTATCACACATGAAATATTAATATGAAAATCACATGTGAATATTTCATGTTGACCACCTACGGGAATCGAACCCGCGACCTCATGCACGGTAGCCAAACGCGCTTCCACTATGCTAATCAAATAATGCAGTCAATGAAATCCACTTACAAGAGAATAAACTGCGACTGCTCAATTTAAAAAAAATATTTTTCCTTAGAGACATGAAAAAGGTTTTTTGTCTTTTTTAATAGCAAATCGCTGTTGCGCCTGCAAATACAATTTTTCAGTAAAAGAAAAAAAAATTGGTTTATTCAAAAATGTTCAAAAATTTTTTTGCAAATTGTTATCAAATACCATGTATTTAGTCAAATTAATACTATCCATAGAGAAAACAAAATTTAAAAACCCGTTTTAATAAGAATTTAAGCAATTTTACTTAATCTCCTATACTAACGAAAATTTTTGTGAGACAAAAAAAAAGTTTTTTTCAAACTCAGATTAAAAAGTCATATTACACAATCGTCTCCAAATACGATGTAGATTCACCAGTTTTCGGGTTATACCTACTACGAGTTTTGTTACACCCTGTATAATGGGGACCAGTAACTTTACTGGGGGATACTTCACAAAGCGTGGTAGAGCTGTCAAAATTCCACAAAAGTTTTTACTCTCTGTATTATAGAGGTCACCTTTGTACATGATTTAACATTTCTATTTCTGAGGTCAACTTAGTATAAAAGTATCACTGCGAGATTCTGCCTAAGATCCGCATTCATTAATAACACAAAGACAAATGAATATGCTTTCTTTAAGTAATTGAATATTCATTTTTTATATCTCTACA